>VYZW01061223.1:82903-147486 GCA_013401315.1 Balaeniceps rex
CCCCTGTCCCCCCCCCGCCCCCGGCACCCATTCCCCAGGGGGGAAAAGCCCTCCCACAGCCCCCTGCCCACGGGAGCCCCACAGAGGGGAGCTGAAGGCACCCACCAGCTCAAACTCTTGCCGAAGCTCGGGGATGACGACGCGGGGATGTGCCGTGTTCTCTGCCATGCCCACGAACTTGGCCAGGGTCAGCTTCTTCCGGCGGTCCTTCTTCAGGGCCTCAGCCTTGAGCTCGGAGAGGCGCCCATGCTTGGGCCGGTAAGCCTTGGGTGGGTAGGTTTCCTCTGTCATTTCCGACGTGGTCGGCTCCTCATGCTCTCGGGACTCCCGTTCTGGAAGGGAAGGGGTACCAAACCGTCAGGTCTCCATGAGCTGACTGGGGCTTGCTTTTGCACAGAGAGCCTCCTGTCTAACCCCAGAGGACATCTTTGCACCAGGCAGGATGGGAACAAATGACCAAAGAAATCCCCTTTCCCAGCTGCTGCCTACAGCCCTGGCTTTATCCCACTGTGTGGGACTTGGCATGGCTTTCATGTGACCCCTGAGCTCAGGACAGGAAGGTGTCTGAGAGCATGGAGGAGTTGGGGGTCAGGATGGACTTCTATGTACAAGGCCACCATCATTTGCAGAGTGTCAGTGGAGAAGGACTGGTGGAAGAGTTACCCCAAACCCAGAAAGGACCAGTTGACACACAAAATGTGGCAAAGAAGCCCCTCTGTAGCCATGGCGAGAGGATTAAGTGACAAATTCACACCCCATCGCGCCTTGCAGATGCAAGAGCAAAAGCCAGGAACACTCGAAGATGAGACAACTCCAAAGTCAAGGTCAATCCCACAGCAAAGCCACCATGTGATTGGGCAGACACCTCCGCAGTGATGCCGAAGACGCGGCTGATGAGTGCTGGGATCTCCAGGGTCCTCAGTCTGCAGCCCCACGCTCACGGGACCAAACCAGCCCCTGTCCTCTGGCACCCACTGAGCAGCCAGCAAAGCCCAGGGTAACGCTGCCGAGCGGTGCTGCCTGACCATAGCTGCCACCAATAGTACCGACAGCAAGGGATGGGCATGTTTAAGCTGTGCCCACGGCAGTCACCTTCCTGTAGACCCCCCCTGGATTGCCCCAGCGTGACCTGTGCCGGCAGGATGCAGTCAGGAGCCGTGCACGGTTATATATAGGAGAGAGCTGGTGACAGTCTAAACTTAGATGACTTGTGACATTTAGTACAGCCACCGGAGTGAAAAAGGGTTATTTCTGGACTAAATTTGAATAGAGTTTAAGGCTCCTGAGGCTCCTGGTCTCCCAGTCCCTGGTTTCCAGCAGCCCTGCACTGACGCCAGGTTTGTGCTGGGGCCAGCGGGCAGGCACGGGGGAACCCACTGCGGCGGGAGGAAAAGCATCAGAGCGGCTGAAATCCCTCCCTGCACGGTGTTTCCCGCTACCTCGGTGCCAGTGAACCTGGCTCATCCCCTCCCGCAACCCTATGGTGAAGACAGCAGGGCATCAATTTTGCCCCTCCTTGCAACATCACTGTTGGGACAAAAGAAAAAGGCTCAGGTTGAAAATAAAAGCGGATAACACCCCCCCAAACACCCCCTCCCGCCCCAACAAGGCAAACAGGAGTCTCCCTGCAGACCGGCTGCTCCCTGGAGCCCAAATGCACCCTCGAGGTGGGGGGGGGTGGCTCTGCCCCACCAGGCTGCTCAGGGGTGCCCTGGGGATGCCTGGTGAGCGGGGACAGACTGCTGCTCAGCGTCAGATGGCAGCACCGGCCTGTCACACACCCCAGCGGGGTGGCCTTGGAGGTGGCTGAGGGGACAGGCTGCTCCCCCAAGTCTGCCACAGCTGCCAGTCTCCTCTCCCTCCTTGCCAAGGCAGACCTGCCCTCTCCCAGCAAAACTGGAAAGTTTTCCACAGCTGCTTACTTATTAAAGCAGCCTTTTTTTTTCTCTCTTTCCACAAGAACAGAGCTGGGTCAGCATCCCAGACTCAGCACCCTCCTAACTGCCCACAGCAACATAAATAACCCCATGCACCATCCCCGGGACTCGCAGGTATCCCCAGGATGGGATTCTCTTGCCGTTTTGCCCCATGATGCTCATATGTTTGGAGTTTTTTTCTTGCTGCAGGACTTAAAGGCCCCCACAGGTTCGGGCTCCTCTATTATAAGAGGATGACAGACAAGGGATAGGGAAGAAATTGACTAAATTGGGAACGATCTCGTCCCCCAGGAAATGACACTGTACAAGGTGCAGAAGAGCATCCTTTGCCACAAAGATGTTGCGGCAATCTGAGGTCCAAAAGGAGACTGGAGACATCCGCAGTGACTAAGCCCTTCCACCGCAATGAAACACGCTGTGATCTGTCCCAGGAATCCCCTCAGGCACCGACTGCCAGGGCTGGACAGGGCAGAGCCAGGGCATCTCCCTGGGCTGCCCTACGGTAATTTAGGGGAGGGGAGAATTCACATTGGCGCAGGCAATCCTACAGTAACATGAGAGGGGCACAGCTCATTACCTCTGCAATAACAAATATGAGAGGCACAGCTACCTGGGCAAATCTAAAATAACAAACAAATGGGACAAGGCAGTGAGGATTCAGTCAGAAAAACAGCACGGGGTGTCCAGTCCCCGGGACTCGCAGTGCAATGGGTGTCTGCGGCGGCTCAGCCTGCTCGTACAGTCAGCAGCTTCAGCCTCTGTAAACACCTTATTTCTCTGATTCCTGCAAGCTGCCAGCCAGCCAGAGTGGGCTGAGAGCTGGGGACTAACGTGGAGCCCTTTCAGCAAGGGGAGATGGGAGCCACAGGAGCCCAGTGCTTTGCAGAGAGGGCTGAGGGCTGGCATGCACTGAAAGCTGCCCAGCTCCCAGCCCGAGTCCAAGTCCAAAAAAGCACCTGGAACTGACCCCCTTCGCCCTCCCCAGCATGCATGGGTCTCTGCTCAAGTAGCGATATGACAAGGGATGGCGCTGGTGGGACTCCTCTGTCTACTGCTCAGTCGTGGTGTCTAGTTTGGGTGTTTATTTCCCAGTGAGAGCCCCATGGATGCCTTGGAGGGATCCTTTTCCTCCACCTTCTGATGTTTTTTATAGCCTAATTTTCTTCAGCAACAAGGCTGAAGCTGTCCCTGCTCATGCACTCAACTATCTGTTCCCTAATTTGATACTAACAAGACAATTTTGACAAAATGAAGGGCAGAGGTCTCTGACACACAAACTCCTGACAAGCTGTGGGCAGCTGGTGAGGGACCTTCCCGGTGCCAACGCAAGAGGGCAAGGCAGAGCCAGGGCAGGCAGCACCCACGCAGTCCCCCCCGCTTCGCCTCCTGGCAGGCTCATCCACATCAACCTGCAGGTGCCCGTTGCAGCTGGGACCAGACACCCACGTCAGCATCTCCAGAGCCCGTGCACCTGCCTGCCCACCCTCACCCACCAGCTCATTCGTTAACCTCCATCTGCCACCCCGGGGATGGCTCGTGGCAGGCAGTGCTGGCACCGCTGCACCTCTGCTCCTTGAGGAGATGCCGGCAGGAGCAATACCCGGTTTCCCCAAATAAGCCCTAATTGTACCTGTCTGAGACTCAGGAAGGAGGCTGGAGTTCCTCCTCCCTCGCTGTCAGGATCTGGCCCACGGCACAGCCCCTTTCCGCCTACTCCCATCTGCCTTGCCAACCCCGCGATTGGGTTTCAGGCAGGCAGCTGTTTGCACAGGCAGAGCATGCTGCATCTCCGTATTTCAACTATGGGCACAAGGCATAGGCAGGAAGGTCCTAGTCACTGTGTCCCCAGCCAGGGGACAGTGGGAAGCAGGAGGTGGATGGCTCTCACATCCCCATCCCTTCTCCCCACTCCTTAGAAGGAGGTGACCTCTCAGTGGAGTTCTCAGGTTCGCTGGCCACACAGAAGAATGACATTGCTGGCCAAGCCGAGGATGCCTGGCTAGCCTGGAGGTAGGACCTGGGCTGTAGCCATCTCAAGGTGATGTTGACCCTACAGCCAAGGCAGGAGAGTGAACTCAACTCAGAGCCACCCCATGGCTCCATGTCTGGTCTGATGCTGTGGGGCCCATGGAGGACCTCTGGGTGAGCATCTGGAGATGCTCCTGACACAAGTCAGGCCAGAAGGACTGTGTTGTTGATGTCCTAATTCATGCAGGCTCCCATGAGCCCTGGGAGGCAGAAAATATCCATAGCAGAGCATGGGCTGTCCTCTGCCCCGGGGCTGAGGGCTTAGTGCCCTCTCCCCACTCCAGGCTGGCCAGAGGGAGCTCCCTCAGAGGAGCCATTTCCAACCCTTTCACCCTGCCCCTACAGAAGGGACACAGAGTAGCAAAATACCAGGCACAGTTTCTGGGAAGCTGCAAATTGCTCCTGTCCGGCTGCCTGCTGTCCTTGACAGACATCACCCAGAGCAGCCCATGCACCTTCTTGCACCTGGGCCAAAACCCAGCCTGGGTGCCTCTGTGCTCCAGACGTTTTGTTCACGTGTGAGGTCCCCACAGGGTGTGTGTGTGTACACATGTGGGTGCAGGGCATGTGGGAACACCACCTCCCTGCTTGCTGACATTACAGAGAGGAGCAGGAAACTTGTTCCAAATGGCTAGGAGGCTTGAATTTTCGTAACATATTTTCATCAGTTTCTGGCAGGAAAGTAGGAAAAGTATCTATTGACTGCCGCTGCTAATGATCCGTGCTTGTTACATCCACAGCCCGCTGCTAGAGGACTTGCTGTCCTGTTCGAACACCCTAAAAAAAGCCACATGCACCTAAGAAGGACAAGCACAACCATAGCACAACCTTGCTAAACAGCCCTCTTGATTATTATCATGATTACTATTATTTACAGCATGAGCATTAGCATAACACACCACTGAAGCAGGAAGGTGTTGGAGAAAGACTTAACGGGGATCTCAGTTACACCTCTAGCATAGGAACGACAGCAAATGTCACTGGTAGAGACCTTAAGAAGTTGCCCAGTCCTTCCTTTGCCCCCAAACTCGGCCATCTCTCTTCAGAGATGCTCATTGCAAGATGGAAATTAAGGCTTACATTATCCAGGGCTGAAACATCACTGCTTAGAGAGCAGCGTCTCCCACTGTACCGTGCAGTGCAACAGCGCACAATGTCTCTGCTCTCCACTGGAGGAGGATTTACCCCCAGGATGAAGAGCCACCTCCCCATATTCCCAAGGGACTATCCTCAGCTGCAGAACCTCACAAGTGACCCCACACCCTGCTTTTCCAAGGGGCTCCTTGTGATTTTGGGCCCCGGTGGCAGCTGTCTTTGGAGGATCCCAGTTTCTGTCCCATCGCTGCTTACAACAACGGGGCATTTTCCAAACCTATCTGGGTGATCCCTGACACCTTGGCTTTCTTTTTGGTAGGAGGGACAACATTTTGGGATCAGACACCTAGGCAGCTGACGCTGGTGACAGAAAAGGGAAAAAATTTACGGGAGAGGCCGGGGGAGAGCGGGAGGGATTTTTCTGCAGTTTCCATTGATCAGGACCCTGAAGCGCTAATCAGAGCCAGATATGGACACTCCCTCTGAGCTTCACCCATAACAACAGCTCCCCGGCACAAACAGCTGCAGACTCCTATCTACAGTGGCTCCATTATCTGCCCAGCCCCACGCCGGCTTCTTACGTCTTCCTGCTGGACTTTACACGCACACGCAGGCAGAGGCAATGATTGCTGAAATCAATGTTTGTCTTCTTCCCTGTACCTGCCGGAGAGATGGGATCCTCCCATTTCTCCCTCCTCCCCCGTCCTTTATGGTACTGGTTTTTGCTGGGCAATGCAAAGCAGCTTCCCTGGGCTCCCTGTGGCTGTGAGAGGAGGAACGTCCCTGAAAACAGCTTTTGCACTTGTAAATCACATTAGAAATGTTACCTATTTTTCTTCAGATTGGGTCTTATACAGAAGTGTCTGGTCAGGTCCCTGGCTGGTAAAAACCTCCATCGTGCATTTCCCCCAGCTGCCCTCCCCACTTGTCCCTGCTCCAGAGGAGGGGACGTGCCTGACCCACACTGAAACCTCCTGCGATGGGCAGGCAAGTTCCTGCCCAGCCTGGGGACCATGGGGGGAGGTGACCATGACAGGAAAATAAAAATCCCTCCCTCCTGGTCAGCACACAGGAACAGCCACTGTGTTTGCATTCCCAAAATGCAAGCAGGGAAAGGATAATGCAGTCAGGGAAGGGATAATGCAAGCAGGGAAGGGATAATGTAGGCAGGGAAAGGATGATGCAAGCAGGGAAGGGATGCAGAGCAAGGAGGGTCATCTCATCTTGTGCCCTTTGGCAGCTGGATAGCACAACTGAGCAAAAGCATTCCTGAGCTCCTCGGAGGCTACTGGGATCAGCCCAGACAGAAGTGAGCTTTCACTGCCCCAATGAAGAACAGCTCGTTTATATTCCTGTTGCAGGCACAACCCCCACAGTGTGGTGGTGAATGACCCCCAACCCCTCGTCACAGCCCCACGGGGGTGAGCAGTGGAGCCGGCTCAGGCACGATGCCCAGGGCCGGGGTCACTGCTCCGGACCACCGCCCCGGTGAAGTCAGGCGGTGATCTCAGGCGGCCGCCCAGCCTGAGGCCGTCTGGCACCCACCAGAGGAGAAGCAGCCAGGGCCGAGATGCAGGCTCCGGCCAGTCCCTCTGCTGGCCCAGGGCGTTGGCTGCTGGAGAGCCAGCTGCAATGTGCCTTGGACTTTCAACGAACTTTTGTGCTTTGGTGGGGACTCGGTGGCAGGTCGGTGTGGCCGGTCTGGTGGGGACTGGTGAGGGAGCACACTGGTGATGCTCGCAGGCAATGACAGACAGGGAGGAGACACCACACACCGAGAAGGACAGAAAAACAGCAGCCCTGCTTGGACTGCCACCCCACCTCCCCCAAGTCCCAGCAATGCCAACAGGTGTTTACGACAGATCTGTGTCAAATAATGCCTGTCCGCTAACACAGAGGTGTTGGGGCTTTGCTGGACGGCTCAACTCCATGTCTAAGTCATTGCAGAGGTGCTGCACCCTCCAAATTGCCCCATCATTTGGCCTGGGTGCCAATTTTAGGGTGGAACGACGTATCTCTGGAGGCTCCAATCTCTCCTACTGTGACTCCACTTGTCTCACTTAGGCCTCCAAAGGTCTGAAGCTAAGAAAGATAAATCCCACCACCTCTTCAGTACTGGTCCCCTTGCAGCCTGTGGTGCAGCTCTCATGGGCGGCAGTGCCAAACTGTTTTACAGGCACAGGAGCAGTGGTAAGAAAACCCAGACCCTGTTTCTTTCACTGGGGATTAGGTATCTCAACAGCTGCTGAAGGCAGCAAATCACCTTTGTGATATGCAGAGTGTGGAAGAAGTCTTTAGCAGTCGAAGCATCACGGAGTACCCACAAAAACGTCCACTCTGCCCCACCATGCCCAGTTGCCTACCAAAGACATATGATCAGAGTCCAAATAGTCCATGGCCCAAAACCCACACAAGGTTTTGGAAGAGAGCTTTGGGGTATCCCAGTACCTTAAATCCCTGTGACAGCATGGTGAAAGTTGCCGGGACCTCACTCTCTTGTCCCACAGAGACACATTTAAAGAGAAGGACATGGATCAGTGGCACCAAGCTCAGAGAAGAGATGGAAGAGCAGCCAGAGGGCTGGAAGGACTCAACCCTAGGTTAAGATTTATCTCCATTTTATTAAGCCAAGATCCAGTAGGATGCTTGGGAACAGCTCAGGAATACCCGAAGAGCCTCGGAGAGTGGGGATGGATGGCAGAGGGATGTGCTATACTGTGGTCTTTTTTTTTAAGTTATTGTTTGGGCTTTGCTGAACTAGCCCAGAAGACCAACTCCTTCTCAGGAGATTTTTGTCCCCTCAGCAGAAACCTGCGGATGCAGATTCTGCTGCATCAGCCAGGGCTCACCTGCAGAGCGTGAATATCAGGTGCTTGGGCTGCCCCCAGGTTCACACAGGATTCATGGGAAAGGCAGATCATCATCCTGATGACCTCGGTGTCCTCATACAGAGCTGGATGGGGGAGAAATGCAGCTCAGCATGTGGGAAAGGAGCTCTCAAGGGAACCAGCTCATGTTTTGGTCTGCTCTGGAAGTGCAGGGCCTATCTGTAGGAATGGATCTCTGGGTCAGCACCACTTCTCCGCAGTGCCAGCAAGTGCTGCGGAGGTGGGAGAGGTACGGCTATGGGAACTTGAACCGTAAGGAAGGATCTGCATTGCTGTGTGCCAAATGATACTTTCCTGAGCTGCCCTTCCTTGATGCAGCCACAAAATAAAAATCTCTGGGAGCAACTCTCTAGAGCAAGGAGAAAAGCAGGTTTAGAGATGAGGAGCTCCATGGTGTAAGCTCCTTCCCTACATGTGGCTAGCTGTTAGTTCAGCAGGCTCCAAGCATCTATGCTGTGGTGGAAGACCCAAGCTTGGGCATCAGCTGGAGGGCTGGACTGGTTCTGACCTGGGATGTACAAGCAAGGACTGGGGCTCACTGTTGTCTTTGACCTGTCTCTTTCTCTCCAGAGCGCTCCTGAATCTGGCTATGATCAGTTCTCAACAGTGGCTTGGGAGCTAGCTATGCATACACAGGACACACCAAGTTCAGGTGAAGGTCTGGGCCTGTGGTCGACAGGCAGTGTGGCCAGAGACTTGGGGATCCTAGCAACAACTGTTTCGGTGGAAGAGGGAACCCAAAATGTCTAACCAGTAAAAGAGTTGGGAAACTTTCCAGAGTTTCTCCCTCCAGTGAGATGGTGAACAAACATCCATCCATTACAATTAAACGATGCCGACATGCACCATCTTGCAAAACTGCAGGCACTCTGTTTCTAGATAGCTGCTTGTATCAGCCTGACATTTCCTGAACAAAGTTATCTTCCAGGGAACTGAACTGGCAAGTGGAGGGGAAGGAAGTATTTCAGGATTAGATTTACATCAAGAAGCTCCTGTTGCTGATGCACTGATGATAGGAAGATAAAACATATTTCCTTCATATCATCTGGAGACCACAGATGTTCCCCATTCCATATGCTGAAACTGCAGAAGAAGCTGAGAGCTGAATTGAAGAATGACCCAGAGAAATCTAAATAAATCATCTTTCAATATCATAGTGACCAAGACATATTCTTCCTTCCTGGAAAGGATGAAATATTCAGTCTTTCTTAGTCTTGCATCTATTCCAACAAAGCCACCCTAGCGGCAGATTCCATCAGTTGTAATAACAGCGGCAAAAACCCCACCAGGCTGCCAAGGAACTAAGAGCAGAAAAGAGCAAAGAAGGAAAACTCAGGGAAGAAGACTGCATGACAGTCTCTGCCTAACTGACAGTAAAGGTGAGGAAATCTAAAGTAGCTCCTGACAAGCATCGTTTAATTGTTTACCAGCAGTTTCTCCATGGGGTTTATCTGTGGCAAAAAGACAGGAAAACCCTTCCTAGAAAACAAACATATTTTCAGGTCTTCTGAATGAAAACAAAAGGGTGTGAACTGCTCATCTGGCCACCACGTGGGAAGGGATCATCTGAAAAAAAATCTCACTATGTCTTTAGGAATGAAGGAGGTGTGATAGGTTGGAAGAGAAGCCTAATAGCATCCATCAACTATCATTATTGTATGAGAAAGAAGGGGACAAGGAGGACTTTTTCGGATGGAGGTAGCTCAACAGCAGTGGTGGATGAAACATCAGTAGGGAGGAAGAGTAGGTAGCTTTGCCCTCTTGGACGATGTGGGGCCTGTCTCCAAAACTCGGCTGAAGGTGGGTGTCAATATGCACGAGATGTCAAGAAACCTGGACTTGAAAGCAGGATGCTGCCAGGACACTGACACTATTTTGATCACTGAAACCCAAATGTGACAAATCACAGTAGAGACAGGTGCTAAGAAGGCCTTAGAAAGAGAACCATAACCAGGAAGAGTGTTGCTGGCGGCCATCAGAAGCTGGGATATCACTGTGGATATTGTAGCATTTTACCCTGAGAACAATGTGCAATTAAGAGGAAACCTCTGTATTAAAGGAGATGATCTTGAGAAGAGGATGTCCTGCCAGAGGTGTAGCCACTACAGTTTATGCTAAGCTCTCTGGCCTGCTTATGGAGGAAGGGGGGGGTTGCCTTTTAGTCAGGGTTTTGAATCTCATTTAGTTTCATACCGAGCAGAAGCTTTTAACAACTGGCCTACTGGAACTGAATCTGGGAGAGGCTGCTCCCACTGGAGGCTGGTGGTCTCCATCACAAGATCCATCCTCACTTATGTTATTGTGGGTCTCTGTCAGCCTCAACAGCAGCCAGTAACTGGAAGAGCCAAGAAAGCCAAACCCTTTGCCTGCCTCAGAGAGAGGTGAAGCACGACAGGTAGGGTGTGGAGATGCACCTGTGTCAGGTGCTGGGTGAGAACTGGTCAAACACCACAAGTATTTCAGGCATGCAGCTGTGACTGCAACCTCCAGCCTAGCCTGGATTAATTTCTAGGCCTTCAGCCTGACTTTCACAGCTCTGCCTTAAATCAGATGGAAAAGATCTGTGAGATCATCCATTGCTCATCTCTGTGTCAGCACCAGATGACACATCGTCACATGTACCGTCCGACCTGACTTTTACGAGCTCCAAGTGATGAGATTTCCAGCTCTGCCCTCAGGACTCCCTTCTACTTTTGTAATGGCTCCTTCCCTCAGAAAGCCTTCGCCTGGAGTAGGCCTGGCCATTATTTAATCTGTCAGTCCACCTAAGTAGTACCACGAAAAAGTACCAGAAGTTTGATGTTCACACTCTGACAATATTGATAAGCAGAAACTTGCTCAAGCTTGATCCTAATGGATGACTCGTGCCTCTCTTAGCCATTTGCCTCCCTGCACTGTACCACTGCATACACTAACCAATTCCCTTTGGTCCAACATGATGCAAAGATGCTTTTCAAGGTTAAAAAAATATCACGGGTCCCTTTATGGAGCAAAGGGTGCAGACCTGCATTTTGGGGTCTGAAACTCCAAGAAAGACAACTGCTCACCCTTTGCCACAGGTCCAGAGCCTTTCTGGAATTATAAAATCCCTGTTGCACTTCGTTGTTTTTCCTGCAACCTCAAGCCGCATCTGCTATTACAAAACCAAATAACTGAACACTGACATGGTTATAAAATGATGTGGTAAAATTTCACTCATTTCTGCTACTTCTTCAGGAAAGCAGGAGTCACAAGTGAAAGCAAAGTGACTGTATGTCACTTTGTGTTTAGACATTATTAAGATGTATTAAGACATACATGTGGCTGTGGCAGCACCACAATTGACTGCTGGACAGGTATAAGACATGCAGTCCCTCCCTAATAAAACTTTTTTTCTTTTCCAGCATCTTTAAATTAAAAAGTGAAAGCCAGGTTCCACAGCTGTTCGCTGGCTTATTTAATTACTAGATTTTCAACTTTAGTCCAATGCATATTAAGCATGAATAATAAATGGGTCTGTTGATTTAATTGTCTTCCGAGGATGAATCCCATCTGAATTTGGAAACAGAAAATACTTCTACTGGTTTTCTACACAAAGAATTATGACTATTGGCCAACTTTGCCCCCGAAGTTACCTTTAAGATACATTCCCTCTCTTGTTTAGCTAGGGGATCATTTCCTTAGAGTATCTGTCGGGATTACCTTCTTGCCCTTAAATAGCAACCAGACCAGTTATCTCCATCAACGTAGCAATTATCTCCATCAGTGAGCCAGCTGTGTCCATCCAACAAGCAAACAAACCAAACTGCAATAACAGCCCTCAAGGCAGGCAGCTGCTAAGAGCTTTCCAATCCTACTGAAGCCAACAGCGTTTTCAGCTTTGGCCTCACGGTACTTCGAGGACTGAGGTAGCTGGCTCCCATGAAGGGGATTAGGTGCCTGAAAGCCTGTGATGCTCTGGGCCTAGTGAAAAGGTGCTCAGCATCTTGCAGGATCAAGCCCTGCCAGGCTAATAGGGAATGATGTGCCAGTTTGCTGGGGGTGGGGGGTATTGACACCCCATTTCCACGTTCTGTATGAAAGAGGCAGTACCAAAAGGGTGGAGGCACAGGGGAAAATTATGGGAATATCAGAGGGTCTGGAGAATGAGGGCAATAGCGAGAGCAAGGGTTTATGCAAACACACACAAGAAGTGCCCAATGACTCCACAGGCATAAATTTAAGATGCCTGCTGAAGGTTTACCCTGTTGACCAGAGTCTCTCTGCAGCCAGGGAGGCTTGGACCTTCCTGCAGGCATAGCTTAAGGCAGGTGTGGTCTCCCAGCCAGAAGCTGATGATTAAAAGACACGGGCTGATGGGCAGTTACTGCACTTGTCCTGGAAACATCATAAACAGACAGGAGATACACAAAAACATGCTGAGAAATCACTTCCTTGAGAGCAAATTTGCCCACATCAAACCACTGAGAGTCCCAAGTTTCTGCAAACACATTACACTGTCTTCCACTGGTATTAACTGGGAGCCATGGATCGACATAAACACTAAGGGATCCCCTCAGATCACTAGCGTCAAAGAGCCACCTCAGAAACAACATCTTGCTGAGAGTTGCCTTGGCCACACAGCTGAAGGAACAGAGAGCGTCTCGTGGGGGTTGAGGGGTGAGAGGATGGGGGATTTCACTCCTTCATCACCAGATGTGACGTGACCCTTCCCAGATGTGCAGAGGCATCAAGCATGACCCGTGCCCAGTGATCTCCAGTGGGCAGACCCTGGGTCTGGGAGTGCTGGCACAGCTGCCACCCCACTCTGTGACCCATAGGCAGCCCTGCACATCACCCCAGGGAGACCCAGCATGGAGGCTCTCGCTAAATGGACCTGGGGGGTCCAGGTCTTAGAGGATCTCAGCACGTGGGACAGGGTTCCCTCTCCTCCTTGCCAGCAGAGCCTCCTCGTGCTTTTGGCTACACCTGTCCTGAGGATAAACAGATAATATCTATCTTTTTACCTGTAGAAAATCTCCTTACAAATGACTAGGTGGTCATTATGCTGGCTGCCAGTTTGGCCTCACCGAGGCCAAACTCTTTGGATCATCTTTGACCTCTGCATTGCACCATGTCTTCCAGTCCTGCTGCTTCTCCCTCCTCAATGCTGGAGGTTGTTTCTCCTGCCCTCAGCTTGCCACATTTCAGCAAGTTTGCCATCTTCTCCCAATTCAGTTTTTCTTTCCCACGTTCCCAAAGGCCAGTTGTTGCTGCCTGGGCAAAGAGAAGTTTGCAGGGTCCCAGCGCACTCGGTGCCCCTGGTGCTGTCTCTCCCGATGCCACCAGGCACCACTGCCCCCGACACGTGTCCTCCAGCCCTGGCATGCGACAGGAGGATTGGCTGCCCTCACCTATCTGCACCTTCACTGGGATATCTCTCGGGGTGTTTAACTAATGCAGGCTCAGTCCATCCAGAAAACACAACCCACACCCAAACACAGCAGGAGAGTTCAGATCCACGCAGCTGGCTGGGAGGAATATCTTGCCTCTGTCTCCTTCCTTGCCTCCCCTTGTTTCATATGCTACCTGCTGCACCTCATTTTTCAGCCCTCAGTGGGAGGATAGGGCAGGCCGGTCTGTACGCCAATATCTGATCTTCATGGCAAAATACCTATGTGCCAATCATAAGCAGAACCACTGCACCTAAGAGAGGTGTGTGTGTGCTGCCTGGAAACCGTTCTGCCCCCAGAGACAAAAATGCTCCGTGTGTGTGTTTGCACACATTAAATGTTTGTGTGGGCGTGTGTGGGCGTGTGAACACAGGTACATGTGTGTGTATGCTCACATGCACATCTTCCTTGTGCACATTAATCCTGCTGCTCTGCAGCCCACATCCAGGGGCAGGTGTGTTCCAGCCAAATTCTGCTTTTATTTATGTCCGACCTTGAATCAGCACTACTAAGTGTTTGGTAAAAAAATAGGCAGGATGTGCTGTGCCATGGGCCCTTTTATCTCCCCTGTGACTTAGCACAGGTGAAACGAGCTGCAACTGTTCTTAGTGGCTCGCCCCACTGAGCAGAGGAGGATGAGCCCCAGAGGGGCTGAGGTGCCTGCCCCCCTTCCCAGACTGCTCCCAGGCTTTCCAGTTTGGGTGAAGAGCGCTGGGAACTGCCACTGCTATAACAGATCCTACATCTGCGACGCCTTTCAATCCAGCGTGGGTAAAACTTCCAGTGGACGTTAGGAGGAAGCAGAGCACCGCGCTCCGTGCGAGACAGCGCCCGCTCGCTGCTTCTCCTCCTCTCCTTCCTCCCCAGCTGCCCTGACACACGTGTGCCAAACTACACGACCAAATGAAACCAGGGGCTGTCCCGCAGCTGGCACAAAACGTACCCGAGCTCTCCTGCCCCTCTCTTCTGAGCCTGACGGGACACCTCATGCCTCAGTCATGCAAACGCTTCCAGTCGCACACAACTGTGCTCACACCACCGACGTGCCAAAGGCGCAGCGGTCATCTGGGCACAGGATGCTGGTGCTTAAATATTGACACGAGGAGGCACGCAGCCTTCCTCCAGCATCCCTCAGGTTTGCAGAGGCTCCCATTTAAGGCCAGCCCCTGTTCTGCGCTGCGGCGGTACAGGCTCTGGAGCGGGTCCAGGCTGACAGCGCTGTGCAGGAGCTCGGGACCAGCTCTATCACTCATGCACACACGCACGCACGCACAGAGCCACGTCTTTTCTCTGGTGAACTTTGCTGGCACCCGGCAGGAATTTCATTTGTATCAACTACTTAATATTCTCGCTCCTTCCTTAGAAACCAGGCTGCCAAAAAATCTTTCCAGCCAAGGCCCCTCCTTTCCTGTTTGAACCACCCCATCCCTCCCTCCCCCATACACACACACCGCAGAAACCCAGCTCTCTTGCTGGCACCTGATGGATTTCACCCTCTTTTTTTTTTTTTTTAAATATATTGTTATTGTTGTTGAAACTTCAGATCAAAAGAAAAACGGAGATTTTCCTGTTTCGGATCTGAGGCTTTGCAGGCCTGTTGCTACTAGCTTTCGCCTTGACAGCTCGGGAGCTGCTTCGCACAAAGGACCTGCGCTCGGCACCAGCCGGGTCCCTCCCCGAGCGACACATGTTCGCAGGCTGGCGCGTCCCAAGTGCCCCGCTCCCACGACCCCTGCCCTAACCCTCACCCTTGCCCTGGACCTCGGCGCGGGGCTGCCCGCCTGCCCTGCCGCGTCCCCGTCGCTTGCCCCTGAAGCCCCTCGTCCCCGAACGGGAAGGAGAAACGGGGTGGGGGAAATATGCTGGGGAGGGATAAAAGACTGCACCAAACATGAGCCGCAGGAAGCTTGGGCTCGGCAGCACTCCACCTCTGCCTTCTTCCAGCTGACGCAGCAAAGACGATTTTCTTAGGGCTAATTCTCCACACCCCCCCGCCCTTTCCCCTCCTGGTTATCGTTGGCTCACGGTTTCATGAGGAAACTTGCCAAGTCTTGCTCGCTTTCTAGAAAGAGAGCAGGAATGAGAGAGGAGAAGGAAATATTTGACAACCTTTGTTTTTCCACGAGCCTTTTTAGGGCAGCAGGCTCCAATCTGTGCCCTCCGCTCCCCAGTGCTTGGCCTGACCTTGCTGTCTCAGCAGGAGGAAGTCTGGCGGGAGCACAGGGGAGAAAAATGGAAAGACGTGGTGTATTTCAAAGGAAACCTAAACAAAACAGAGAAAACCCAGAATCCTGCAGCCTGTGCCATAAATGAAGCTCATTCATGGTTTTTTACCAGGAACAGTCAATTACAGCCGTGTTGTTTGGCTTTCGGTAAAGGACAGTGTCTGACTGTTGTGCCAGGAAGGACTACAGGGACCGTCCTGTCAGTACCTACACATCCGTCTACTTAAAATGAGCCTTACCAAAGCTCTTTAATCCCACACTTGCTTTCATTTCCGACCTCTCAGCAAACCAGGAGCGCATCCTGCCCCGCAGCGCTGGCATTTCTCAGTACTGCTGTGCCTAGCTTACAGATGAGGAAACTGAGGCACGGTAGCTAGGAGCATCTTGTCCCCAGGCAAGACATCTGGTCTACAGGAAAGCCAAGCCTGGCCTTCCAGGCTTGGGCTCTTTCAGTACTGCTTGTTGCTTCTCCACCTTGAGTATAAAGAGGAAAGCATCTGCAATTTTGAACTCGGCCAGCGCAATAGATAGAAATGCAGTTTGATCTAGTCCCCGCTGCTGTCACATAGTTTATTTTGCAGAGTGCTGATTCTTTCTCAGCGGTCCACAGCTCAGGGCCAATTTTGGTCATTGATAGACCAGAGGGCCAGGCCAGCTTCCCCAGAGCACGGTCCCTGCACTGCTGGCGAAACTGGCAGAGGCCAGAAAGTTCAAGTCAAACTTCATTTCTTTCCTTGCCCCGTTGCTTAGAAACACGCCTATGAAAATATACTTTGTTCTCACATGCTACCAGTCGAATGCCAAGAGAGTTTTTTCGTTCTCCCGTCCTCAGGAATTCCTGATTTATTTTTTATTTCTTTTTTGCAATCGCGCAAATCTCAAGAGGAGCCTGCCAGTCTCCCGTGGCTTCCTGCAGCAGCCTTTCCGATCCAGGCTCATCTCCCCGCTGCGAACAAAACCCATTGAAAAGAGGCCCCTGCGGCGCTCGGGGAGTCCAAACTGGAAGTGCAGGTAATGCCAGGGGGTTGGTTTTGCAACAAACCTGCAACCTCTTTCCTGTCCCTCTCCTTGTTCATTCAACAGGTGCTCCCCATCCCAAGAAAACCAAAACCATTACGAGGGGACCGGCCAAAGTTTTCACGCAAAGCACCTGCCAAAGGACCGATTTCCTTGGGAAGAGCAAGGCAGGTGGAATGAAAGGAGATTCACGCTGGGAGCCAAGCGCCGAAGCTTTTTCAGGTGCACGGGGCACCCTCTCCCAGCTGCCACTGCATAGCTTTGCCTTCCCGACCACACTGCTTGCCCCCAGCCACGCACACACACGCGCAGAGTAAATAAACACGGGGGATGACGCGCTCCGGAATACTTCGCATAGCTCTGCTGCCAGCGGGTTATTGCCCGGCTTCCTGGGCTCCACAGCAGGAACGCGGCTCCTGGCTTCACCCTCCGCTCCCTGTGCAGGTCCCCTTCCAGCCCTCGCTCCTTCCAGCTCCCCGTCAGAAAACCAAGCTCAGCTTTGCTGTTTCTGGCTGATTTTAAGGGAGTTTGGACATTTGTTGTCATTTGAGGGAAGGGGGAAGTTAACACGCGCAGAATTTGGTTTTGCTCTGAAGGATGGAGCATAGCAACACAACCACTGCCTGCAACCAGCAAAGGGGAAAAATAATAAAACATCAAGATTTATTAGGTGCTAGAAAGGACAAATGGATTCCCATTGCGCGAGTATAAGCAGAAGCTTGCTAACAAGCAAAAATTACTTCTTCATGAACCAAAAAAAAGCGGGGGGCTTGTTTCTGGGTTTTTTTGCCAAGTGGTTCCCCGGTCCCCTGGACATGCAGACATCCTCCCTGCCTCCCCTTCACGCCGTGGCAGAAATACAGATGTATTTGGAAGAATATAGGGAAAGTGTCCTTGCGCAAGCTACAGGATCCAGAAATGGGAGTTTAACGCGTGCCAAAGTGAAGGAGCGCCTTCTTTCGTGCTTTTGTCACGTGCAAGGTGCAAACATTTCAGAAGCTTGGCTCTGCACTGCTACTACCATGCCAGCTTCATGCTTGCTTTTAACCTATTCTTTCCGATTATTAGCAACACCATCATTATTTTTTGCTTTCACAGATTCCCTGTCCCTAATGCACCTGCACCTCCCTGGGCTAAAACCCATTGCCCAACAAAGACATCCAGCAGTGGGCAGCCAGGAGGAGCAGGCTGCAGTGATCGCAAGGAGAAAGCCGGAGGCTGAGCAACAAACCTGGGAGGGGGGCTGAGGACTTTGGGGATGGGGCAGATGGTTGCAGGGAGGTTCCCTGCCCTCCCCTGTATCTCAAGCTGCAGAAGCCAGCTTGGGCCCCAGAGCAAGGTGGAGGATAGGGCAAGAGAAAGGGGTCAGGGAGAGGGTGAAGACAGGGATGCAGGAAAGATATAAAGGATGCAACTGGGGAAGGACTGGGATGTAGCTGTGACTAAGAGGGTGCATCTGAGAGGTGGGGGAAGAAAAGCTTTCCATTGGGGATGGGACAACCCAGAGGTGACGATGGAAGTGGGGGGGGGGAGGCTGTGAGATGATGCAACAGGAGGTTCGACCAGGGCATGGATGGAAAGGATAGGAAAAGTGGCAGGGGGGGCATGGAAGAACAGCTAGGGAGATGGAAGTATACCCACAAAGATGGGGAAGCAACTGGGGGCGATGAAAAGCAGCCAGAAAGATGGAAAAGTAGCTGGAAAGGTGGAAAAGCAATAGAGGGACAGCAGAGCAGCCAGGGGAAGTGGTGGTGGTGAAGCAGTGGGAAAGCAGCTGGGGGCTTGGAAAAAAAGCCGGTGGAGGAGGTGGGGAGGGGAAGGAATGGGGAAATAGCTGGAAAGATGGAAAAGCAACCAGGGTGTGTATATGTGTGTGTGTGAGAGAAGAATCAGGCAGAAAGATGGAAAAGTAGCCAGAAAGATGGAAAAGCAGCTGGTGGTGGTGGAGGGGAATGGAAGAGCAGCCGGAAAGGCAGAAAAGCACACGGCTGGGGAGGGGGGATGGAAGAGCAGCTGGGGAGGGTGGGGATGGAAGAGCAGGCAGAAAGATGGAAAAGTAGCCGGGAAGGTGGAAAAGCAAGCAGGGGCATGGAAGAGCACCTGGGAAGATGGACAAGCAGCCGGAAGGGTGGGAAAGCAGCCGGGGGGGAGGGAAGAGCAGCTAGTGGGAGGGAGTAGAAAAGCAAGCGGAAACATGGAAAGGGAGCCGGAAAGGCGGAAAAGCAAGCGGAGGGGCGCGGAAAAGCAAGCGGAGGGGCGCGGAAAAGCAAGCCGAGGGGCATGGAAGAGCACCCGGAAAGAGGGAAAAAGCAGCCGGGAGATGGTGGTGGGGTGGAAAAAGCAGGCGGAAAGATGGAAAGGGAGCCAGCCAGGAGGAAAAGCATCCGGGAAAGAGGCGGATGGGAGAAGCGGGGGTCACTCACCGGCCTTGGCTTGCTCGCGGTAGCTCTTCTCGCTGAGGCAGACGGCGGTGCCGTGGAGCAGGGCATGCAGCGGCTTCTCCTCGCCCTGGCGCGGGAGGCAGCGGAGCCCGCGGGCGCAGCGCTCGGTGTAGACGCCGCAGGGCTGGCCGGCGGGCAGGGCGCAGGTGAGGCAGCAGCCGCAGCCCGGCTCCTTCACCAGCTCGCAGCCCAGCGGCGGCGGCGGGCAGAGCGACAGCGCCTTGCCGTCGCAGGGCTCGCACTGCACGAAGGAGCCCAGGCACCGCGACAGCCCCGGGCAGGCGCCCAGCAGCACCAGAAGCCGCAGCAGCATCGCGGCGGGGATGCTGCGGGACGGGGCGCGGGGGNTCGGAAAGCGCAGCCCCTCTTGCAGGAGCCCCTCTCTGAGGTTTATTCTCGGGGTGCGAGACCCTCCTGCTTTTCTTTTGGCGTTGGGAGAGGGGGGGCGTCTAGGTTTGCTTTTTGTCTTTTTTTTTTCCTTTTTCTCCTCCTTTCAGCTTTTTCTCGCCTCCAGAGAGGGGATTCGCACCGCGATCCGCGGGAGCGCAAAAAGAGAGGGGGAGGGAAGAAGGGGGGAAAGGGAGAAAAGCCTGCAGGGGTTGCACAGCCTACAGGTTGCAGGGGGAGGCGTGGGGGAGCAGAGGGGTTTGGGGAGGTGGGACGGCGATTTCACACACTCACGCACACGAACACACACTCGTCCCAAAGGGCTGGGAGGAGGCAGGTTGGGAAGGGAGCAAAGTTCCTTGAAAACCAGTGTCCTGCTATTAATGCATCAAAGCAGTCAAGAGGGGAGAAAAAAAAAATGCAGGAGAAGGAAGACGGGATGCAAAGCTCCCCTTCCAGCTCTGTTCTTCTGCAGGAGGAGAAAAAGTCTCTCCCGACGCAGCGAGCTGCTGGGAAGCTTGGTATGAAGCAAAGTTGTGTTTCGATCGGCTCTGTTCAACCCTCCCGCTTTCCTCTTCCAAGACTTGCAAAGGCAAAAAAAGCGGAAAAAAAAGGCAAAAAAAGGCAAAAAGAAAAAAAAAAGAAAAAAGAAAAGTTTTCTGCAAAGTTGGAGTGTTTTGTTGCAAAGTCTGCAGAGGAGCAGTAAAAAACAGGGGGAAGGGGGGGAAAAAAAAGAAACTAGAGGGAAAAAAAAAATCCACTTTGTAGATCTCCCAACACTTTTCCCCTGGAGAAGTTTCTAAAGAGACTGAATACTGCAGAACAGGCTGTCTTTTAAATAGACTGCCTCTGGCTGCCTGCCAGCCCCTAGCTGCAATTTGAGATCCCAATGACACCTCAGCTTGACTGGGTGCCAGCAGCGAGGGCCCTATCAGTGCACACTCGAGCCGGTGGGGGTGGGGTGCACAGCTTCTGACTTCTGGGCTTCAAACCCCGGGCAGTGATCAAGGATAATATTATGAGGAGAGACAAGGGGAGGAGGAGGGGGAAGGGGAAGCCGAGGATGGGGAGGGGAGAGGGGAGTTCAGATCTTCAGGGTTTAAAAAAAAAAAAAAAAGGAGAAAAGTGATTGCAATTGGGTTGCACGGCAGCCTGGGCTTCAGGGAGTCTGGGAGGAAGAGGTCAGGGCTCTGAGTTTGGGGAGGAAGGGGGGGCATCGTGTTCGCAGGGCCTGATCCTGCACGTTTTACCCTGTGCTGGTGGGGCATGGACCCCCATCCGCTGCCTAGGCAGCTGGCGGGCTGAGGACCCTCAGAGAGGGAGGAGCCGGTGCACACACCTTCCCATCGGCTCCAAAGGTGAGCGCAGCAGGGAGATGGCTGGATGCGTGCCAGGGAGCCACTCTAGGCCACCCTGGTCCAGGAAGGAGCCTTTGTGCATGCAGGGTGCCCAGCTCTCTTCTGCCCCTCTGCCCCTGGGCAAGGGGTAAAAAAATGCAGTGAAGCTTTGCCAGTGCCAGGGTGTGCCCCTAACACCCCCAAACAGCAAGGGTTAACGTGGCCCGACAGTGAGCAGGAGGGAGGGCTGGGCTGCTTGTAAGAACTGTGTTAGATTCCTCTTTGGAAAAGTTCGCTGTTGCTTAGGGCATGCCAGAAAACAAGGGGAATTTTGCCATGTGAAGTCCAATTTGCACGTTTTAGCTCATTCTTCTGCCTCTTGCCCTGCACAAAGTGGGGAGGGAGGAAAAAAAAAAAAAGCGCTTTGCAATGCTCATCGTCTGTCCTGGCCAGCCTGGGTTTTGCTGTCTTTTGTTCCACCGCTGCATTCCTAAGGGTTACAGCTCTCCGGGCCGTGGTCCTTCGCACTTGCCTCCCTCAGTGCTCATTCATTGCTAGGAGCAGGGAAGCTGGAAGCATGGCGAAGGGAATCTCCAAAATTGCTGTGTGCAGCCCCGTGGCCCGCCCAGGCAGCTGTGCACCGGGATGTTACACCTGGAGCAGAAGAACCCAGCCAGGAGGAATGGCTGAGCAAAGGGGTGGGAGCTCGCTCACAAGCACAGGGTTATCTACCAGGCGAGTGGGAAATTAAAAGGGATCAGCCAATTCTGGGTGAGGTTTACATGCGATTCCAGTCAACCCCCCTTCCACATATGCACACACTCCTCCAAAGCCTCATATTCCCCAGGTTTCTTTTTAGATCAGTCATCTGTGCAGCTGCATTGCATGGATTTTGCCACTAGAATGCACCCTTATCTATGGTAAGAGGACGGATGGTTGCTTAAAAGCATTAACTCCTTCTTCTCCAGAATTTCCAAGTTTAAGGCTTTTTTTGCACCTCTCAGGTGTTCCTTGTTTTACTGCCTTCCTGCCTCATGTGGACTCTGTAGTAAAGATCAACTTCCTCCTGCCTCCCCCCCCTTTTCAAGACAGAAATCCACATTTCTAAGCTTTTTTTTTTTCTTTTTCTTCTAACAAGAGGTTTTCCAGAGGTTTTATTTAATACTACCTGAATCTCTGCTTCGATCACAGTTAACTGCCAAAAAATAGGCACCCTTAAGGTAAGAAAAGCCACCCCTTAGGATTTTATCTAGAAGTGTTTTTAAATGGTTTCTCCAGTTGACACTTACGACTTTTACAGCATATTAATTGCATCCTGCCACTCATTTTTATGAGAATCTGCCGCCGGTCTGAATGGGTGCTTTGCAGAAAATAGCACCGGGCAGAGAGTGAGCACTGTTCACCTGGAGATCTGGAACCACTTTGTGAGCGGGCTTAGGGCAGGAGAGAATTTGCTTTCCTCATTCTCTCCTCCATCCCTTAAGAAACAGTGTGCCCTGTATATTAATATGTGGTATGGAGACAGCGAGAGTATCTAGAGGGGTGGAGGGGAGGTTTCACTCCCACTCCAACCTGCAAGACATGAAATGATGAGGCGTGTAGAGAACTGCCTCCATCGAGCCCAGCTGCAAGCCCTGGCATAGGAGGCTTGGGCACGGCTGGATCGCCATGGGGCAGAGATCCTGCAAGGGATCCCTGGGGAAGCTGCTCTAATTTAGGTCTGCCCAGGAACTTTCTCCTGGGCTTTCAGAGGTGGCCAAAATCCAGGTGGTGTGAAGTTGTCTAGCGGCCACCCTCATTTAACTCCTACACTGTGCTGCAAGGACCTTTTTCCATGAAAGTGCACCTGGAAACTGAGTCATATCCTCAACCAGAAGACAACGAGGTTTTAGCTGTGAGATGTGCCCTGATGGTGGGTTTTCCCCCGCATTATGAAAGTAGCCTCAGCCATGGGGATCTTGGGGCTTCCACCTGCATTGAACCACTGAGCCCAGCAGTCAGGATGGAGTTGCAGATGAACGCCTGGTCCATGCTCCTCACAAGGGCTATCTTTTTGGCATCTTTTGCCAACGCTCAGAAAAACCCCACTACCCTGGGAAAGCAACGGGGCAGTGTGCAGCGTAGGGCTGGTCATGAGCTGTAGGAGAGCCTGCAGCTAACAAAGATCACATTTCTCCTGGCTCTTCCAAGGGAGATCACAATCATGTTTTATGTTTATAAGACATGCTTTCTTATTTTGGGGGAGTGAACAGAGAGCGTTCAGAGGAAACCAAGGTTTCTATTAGCATCTTCTAATATACTTCATTGCTATAGGCTCCATGTGTTACATATGGCTCTGTTGCAAAAAAAGAAATAATTATTTGGAAATCAGTTACCATTCTTTACATCTCAGGTACGTCACACTTCATTACGATACTCTCTGTAATGTGCAAAAGCACTGACTTTCCTGGGTATGAGAAAGAGGATGGAAGATATGCTTTAATCAGTTTGGGCTAAACTGTGTGTTTTGGAGGTACTTAGAACATCAAACAAGTTCAGGCAATCTAGAAAGTTTAAAAGCTGAATCACAGATACAAAAGCGAGATTTTTTTTTTTCTTCTCCCTCCAAAACCACTGTCCAGTTTGTGTAAATCTGAAACTCATTAGCAAAATAATGCTTATAAAGGAGAATGTATATTTTTTTTTTTCATGTGCAAGTATTAAAAAAGACCAACAGGTTGTGAAATCAGGTGCCTGAAGCATCATTATGAAAAAAAGCCAATATTTCGTCCTTGGAGGGAAAAATGGCAAGTGACAAAAGTGGAACTGATGGGGCAAGTCTGAGGCAGCAGTGCAGAAAGGGAAGATCGGCAACAGCAGGCGGTGCAGATATTGACAAGATATTTCACTTTGCATGGAGACTGGGTTGAGTGTCAGAAGTAAAATGTGATTTCTTCCCAAGATATTTGTCCTCCCCTTGGACAGTGCCTTCTTACTTGCGATGATAACCCCAACAAGTGTTCAAAGCTTCATGCTGGGAGCTCCTTTCCAGCAGGCACAAGCAGCCCGTCCTGCAGCAGTGGGTGTAGTAGAGCTAACGAGGGCTAGGTGGCATACTGGATACGTTGGAGAGTCACCTCCAAGGACTTCCTTCCACATCCAGCAAGGGCTAGGCTGAATGAAATTATCTCTTTGCAAGCAGCTTTCTGTGTCATTAAAAAAACAAAGCAACCGATGCTTCCAGTGAAGACAGCATCAATGTTTTGTTTTCTAACATGCCTCATGGGGGTATCAATTTTAAACCGCATGTAGAAATGGAGTCTTCCCTCACCAGATCAGCGCCTGGGTGTTCTGCGGGGCTGTGTTGGCTCTGTTTCACATTATCAAGGCTCGGCTGCCAAGATTTCCAGTGGTGACTGGTGACTGGGCTGCCTCCATCTCCCTGTGGCCCACCTGAGTCAGCTTGCAAGGTGGGGGGATTCAGCAAGTGAGGGACATCAGATCCTGAGCATCAGGAGGTCCTTGGAGTCTTTCACAAGGACCGAAGCATAAAGGCTGTACTGGATGTTTAAATGATAGAGGCAGAAATGGCTCAGGGGACAAATTCCTCTTGCCTGAGCACAGACAAAATTAATTTCTTCTGCTAACGGGGAAAAGACGTGTTTCATCATGAGCAGACAACAGAGGTTCCCCTTTGCACCTTCCTGGATTGAGCAGAGAGCAGGTCATTGCATTGCTGGTGGCTCTCGAAGGACCTTGAGAGCAGTCCCCAAATGCAGGGCGAGTGGCTCGGGTCCGTCCCAGCACACGTGCGTGGCCCAGCAACGAGCGAGTGCTGCGACTCTCCCACTGCCCCTGGCCACGTGTGCCATGGGCATGGGCCTGCGTATGGGGTCGTGCTCTTCCCTGGGGCATCGGGAAAGTGCAGTCTGGATCTGGGGAGGAGGCTAGCCCTCTTCCAGAGACTCTGGGTGACCGGGGATGAGTTGCAAAAGCAGCTTCAGTTTCCCCTCTCTGCGCAACAGGGCTGATGAGGCTTCTGTGTCTTGGAGGGGACTGGGTGGGTTTAAAGGGCTGTCTTTGAAAGCAGTTGGAGATCTTGTCAAGGCGCTCTGCAAACTGGAAATATCCCTGTGATTCGCTCACTTTCCACCTCCACCTTCCCCCGCTCCGTGCTGCCCACATTCTTTTTTTGTTATTAATTGTTTTAGATTCAGACAATGCCTCTCCTTTGGCCTCAGGCAGACGCACCGGCTGAATCACTAAAACACTTTAACACACATCTGCTGAGGCAGCAAAAAACGGTCTCTCTCTCTCTCCCCCCCCCCCCCCCCNGTCAAAAGGTGACTGAGACACAAAGTAGATCTGGAATTGGCTGAAAAGGGAAAGTGCTCCCAGCTGAAGTGCAGAAAACACCTGCATCTAATAAAAACAAATGAGAAACATCATCAATAACCAGAAAAAAAAATGGTATAAATAAAAGGAAGAGTATAAATTCAGATGATCTCTGGGAAGCTTGAACAGATGCCCCAGCCTGCTGTCTTCTGTAGGTATTGTCTAATTATTTACCTTGTAGTGCAATAAAATACAGGGGGTTGCCATGTCTTTCTGGCATAGACTAAGGAGCTTTAGAAACCTTGCTGTGCAGATGGATGCCATGGTGATGGGTGACCCAGAAATACAATAGAGTGTTGCTATGGTGGGTGAGGGGCATCTCCTAGAAGAAGCAGTTGTCCTCGGAAGGATGCTTCTTTCTGCCCTGTAAGGTTTTGCAGGTTCTGCTGTGAGCATTAGGATAATGATTTAGTGTAGAAAATATGCTTGGGGTTGACCAAAAATCCAGAGGTCCCTTACAGGGTGTGCTGGGTGTGACGTGGGATGCCCTTTGCCTCGTGTGATCACATACGTGCTGCCTGGGCCCGTGAACTGGCAGTAAGCGGTGCTTTACCTGAAAGAGATGACTCCTGGCTGTGACCATCAGCTCCCTCCAAGCCACCGTGCACGTTCATTCCTGAACCTTTCTATAGAGCCTTAGGAGTTGGCGTGAAAATAACCTCTTGGTTTTCATCTTTCAACCACTCCGGATTCCCTCCTGCTCTGTGCATGAGACAAGATGGATTTGGGATTTTAATTTCCTTTTGCATTGCCACTTGTCTGGAAATCTTCTTGTCTGAATCGATATCACCACCAGGAACACACCAAAACCCCTCTCCAAAGGGCAGGGAGGTCTAATGTGCATGGAGAGCCCCATGGGTGGGTGTCTGGCTGCACTGTTGACAGCAGTGAGTATGGATGGTTTGGAGGCTTTCTAGAGATGAGGACATGTGACCTCTACAGCCTAACTCTGAACAGCGCTCAGAAACCAGGCTGTCTCTTCTGCTGAGGTGGCACAGAAGTTCTCAGGGACACCCAAACTACCCTGGGATGCAGGGATGGGAAGAACTGGCTGTTCCCATTTATAGCCCTTTTGACTAGGGAAAACTGTCCTTTCTCCTCCCTTTGACTAACACACCTTGATTTCTTGCAGAGTTTTCTGCTGTTGGGATGCCTGTGTATAGCCTCCGTCATTAAATACCCACAATGAGTGGAGTAGTCATGTCATTTGAAGGACAATTAAGATCCTCACCAATCTAATCCAGGCTGCAGCTTAGACCCTCAGCTTCCCTGTTGTGAAAGGAAAATATCCCGTCTCCATCCTGTCCCATACACATGCATGGGGGCTCATCCCTGAAGGTCTGCTGAGCGCTGTAAGGTCAGGAATGTGTGTAAGTGTTTTGGGGTCCTGCTGAGACACCGGGGACAACAGCTTCTGTGATGGGGACGCAGGCTCATGCAAGACTGGGTGGAGACAGACCCAAACCAGAGCAGCCCTCAAACACTGCTTGGATACATCCTCTTCTTAGCCACCAGTAACTGGCCTGGATGTGGGCTCATGATTATATCCCTGAAGTAATTCCCTGGACTTCCCCTTACCCCCACTCTATAATTATTCATAGTTATTTTCTAATGGCTGTCCTGCCACTTGTTTTTTTTTCTGGATTTCTTCTTCTTCCGAGTAATGAAAACACATCAGTGGCCTTTCTCCAAGAACAGTTATTAAGGCAATCACCCCTGGCTATCCCCCCTCCCCTCGTTTAAAGCCTATCAAGCTCCATTGGATTTGTGGCCAGAGTTTGCATCAAATTACTATTTTGGGGTTGCCAAAAAAAGCACAACCAGAAAGTTTGGAGGGGAGGTGGGAAGAAGAAGAGAGAGAGAAAGTTATAATCTTCCCAGATCACTATTAATTACATTTACAATAATTACACTGTTCCAGACAGTTACACTGCTGACATGCAGGAGGATCACCTCTTGCGGGGGAACCTGTGTGTGCATTTTGGCCTTTGCTTTTTCTCTAGAACAAGTCCTTTGCTGCTGCTGGGATACCTCCGTCCCCAGTGGGATGGAGAGGACAACGTGCATGTGCAGGGAGAGTGGATGGCTTCACCCCCTTGATGGCAGAGCTTGCTCCCGCAAATGGGTCCTAGCTTGGCTTGCCAATTTGCCACCTCCTCTGAGGCCGAATTTCAGTGCCATGTTTCATTAACCCCATGCCCTGACAGTCCGGAGCACAGCAGAGGCGGGGTGCAGGATGCAGGACTGGGGGTGAATGTCTAAAGCTGTTACTCAAGGCAAAGAAGAATTAAGGGATGTCATCTCCTAGCTATGGGCTGAGCTGTGCCTCATTCAGATCTCCTGGGAACATGCCCTTGCGTGGATGGGTCTAGTGGATAAGCACAGCGATTTGGAGCAGCCCCTGCGAATCAGACCATTCCCAATTTATCCAGAGGGGTGTAGCAATTAGGGAAGAGAGCAGAGATGTCAAAAGGCACTTGGCTGTCCTCCAACCAGCCCCTTCTTCTGGTGCCTCTTTCTGAGGCCACCATCCTCCCCAGTCTCCGGCAGTGCTGAGATCCCTGACAAGTCTCTCCCTTGCACCACGGCCCAAGTTATTAACTCCTCTCATTGCCTGTGCTTGACATTTCCTGCTTGAAACCCTGTCTCCTGTTCTAAGCCAGAGGTGTGGGGACCCAAATACTCATCAGAAGCAAAACCTCAAAGGCACTAAAATAACACATTTTGTCATTGACCCAGTTATCTGCATTTTCAGCGCTGTCTCGCTTCAGACCCATCAAAAGCTTTGGATCCCACATATTCTCACCTGTAATGTGATATATTTTATGTCTTATACCAAATGCCCTCCCTAGAACTGCATATCACGCAGACCACTCAGTGAAGAGCAGAAACACCCACTTACCAGTGGGGAAACATTCTTATACAACATCCACTTCATCTCCAGTCTGTGAATCCTGATCCTCAAGGGTAAGCTAAAATAATACTGACTCTTGAACTAAAATTCATAACTCTCCTGGCTGTGACAAATCACAGCCTCAACAAGAGATATTTGGTTTATGGCATATTACAGCTTCCCTTACAATTTACCTGTCCCCCAGGATCCTAAAGGCAATAATTATCCATTTGTCTGTCCATCCAGGACCAACAGCCTTCCTGCCTCCCCTTTCCATCATCCTCCTCTGCTCTCCCGTTGCCGGCTCCCTTAACATAGACAGGCATAGTCATCACAGCAGAGAGCCACGGGTGGTGTTTGTAAGCCAGGGACAGATCTCCCTGGCACTCCTGACAAATGGCTTGCAGCGGTGGTCCCTCTTGTTGTCCTGCATGTGCAGTAGTAGCAAAAGTCCATAGAGCAAGAGCTGTAGGACCCCGCTAGCAGTCTGCTACCCTAACTCCCTCGCCTAGTTGGTGAGGGGAGGTGTTTTCACCCTGTGAACAAGACATCCTTTCCCTTGCACTTTGTTTTCCCTAGGAAGCATCCTGACTCCTGTTTCTGCCCTGCTGGCCCTCCCGGCAGAGCAGAGCATTGCTTACGGGTGACCCAGCAGGAGTACTTGCCACCCTCTGATGAACCACCCTGGGACACACTGGTCCATAGGGTTGAGACTGGCCCATAAAATCTATCATTGTTTCACTCAATATTAAAAGACACAATTAAAAAGTGATATTAAAGCGTATGCCTTAAAAAGGTAGTTGAAATAAGATTAGATGCAATCCAGGAGGTGGAGAGGGAAAATGGAGTCTGTGCCTGGTACAGAAATAGTGGGGCATTAAATGTACAACTGTCTCTTGGGCTCCCAGACTCAGAGCACACGTCAAAGGCCTGAACTTGGTCCAAACCATAATTTCTTTTTTTCTTCCTTCCTCCTCCCGCCACCCCCCCTTATTTTTTTGGAGGGGGGAATCTCCACAGCTTCATATGAACCAAGGTTCACAACCTGGGGCAGGTGCATAGCTTTCTCTGGACTCTTCCTATTTTCCTTTCACAGCCGTGCCATGGTAGGCTGAGAGAGAGGGAGAGGGAAAGGCAGACCCCCTTGTGCCTTGCATTGGTGCTAACTCCTTGGAAAAGTCATTGGAGGTTGAGTGGAGCACATGGGTCTCTTGGCAGGAGCCAGCACCCTCATGGGTCTGTGCTGGGAAATGGTTATGATTCTTGTGCCTTTGCAGCCTTAGGAAATGTAGTGACTCAACACGCTCAGGCCAGTGGTGACATCTTTGTGTTGTGATGCATGTAACGGCATCAGGAATTAATTCAGTATTCCCCCCGCACGTCAAGCTGACGGGAACTCACCCAGAGCAGAGGCATGCTCTGGTACATGTGACAACGCGTCTTTGAAGGCACTTCTCACAATGGTCTCGGGAAAACGCCAGCCAACTGTGTGCTGCTTGACAAAAGGAGGGTAACGGGAACAGGCCAAGGAAGCCAAGCCCTCCTACGAAAGGAAATTCCATTTTGGAATTTGGTCACCATCCCTCTGTCTGGAGCAAGTTTGGTGTAAATGATGCCTTAAGAGATTGGGCTTCCTCTACGGCAGTTGATTTTTACATTTCAGATGGGAGCCTGGGATTGAACCAGTGTGTGCAAAATGGGCAATAGAAGGTTAAGGGCTCAAGAGAAATGTGGACCAACTTGACAGGGTAGACTTAGAGGGCATAGTGCCATGAAGAGCAGGCAATTTACAACGGAGTTAGGAAGAGGAGCAAGGGTGTCCCTCTCCTGCAGCATAAGAAAGCTGGAGAGCCCTTTCTTGGTGTTGAAATCATAGAATCATAGAATCATTAAGGTTGGAAAAGACCTCTAAGATCACCTAGTCTAACCGTCGACCCAACACCACCATGCCTACTAAACCATGTCCCGAAGTGCCACGTCTACACGTTTTTTGAACACCTCCAGGGATGGTGGCTCCACCACCTCTCTGAGCAGCCTGTTCCAATGCTTGACCACTCTTTCAGTAAAGAAATGTCACATTAGGAAGCAGCACAGTAAACAAGCATCCTGGCAATGATGCCAACACTGCCGACATTCCTATACCAGAGTGATGGATTCTTCCTCAGGACAAGAACTTCATCTGTGAACAAAAGCCTGTGCACAAATTTAGGCCAAAGGAAAAAACCCATGCCTCCCACTTGCCTTCATTTTTATGGCCCATTTGCACTCTTTTTCCGGAGTTTTCAGCAGCCTCTTCAATCTTCCTGCAGAAATCCCTCAGGACAGCCTGATCCAATATAAACTTTACTGTAGCAGCTTTCCCAGGTGACTGGCTCCTGTAGATATTCTCTCTGCTCTAGCTCTGCCTGAAACCGCTATTTGTTGCCACATCCTTGATGGTTTTCTGAGGTCTCCAAGCCTGTGAATAGCACGTTGCCTGATTTCCCATCTCTTCCTTGAAGACCTTGTCTGCCTCTTAAAAACTCATCTTTTCAAAGAGTGGGCAAAGTTTTCAAACCTTGTTCTGTATGTCTCACTGTCCACTGAAACCTTCCTAAATCTGAAGATAGTTCAAGTGCAGCGGTGCAAGATGTTGGAGGGGTCACAGTGAGATTCCTGTAAGAACTTCATCTCCATCCTTCCACCATCTCACCCTCAACTTTACTCACACTCTTCCAAATCAATGTAGTAGCCTGTACACCCTAACAAGCTATGCTTGCAGACTCCACCCCACCTCTCTTTACACGTCTAAAAGTTGGTTGTCTGGTTGAAGGTAGTTGTTGAGCTCTTTCATGGTTAAAGATAGGTGCAGGGGATCTCAGATGTCCCCAGACCTGAGAGTTTTGGTGGATGTTGAGAAATCCTGTCCTTTCCAGGGTCACTTGACTGAGTGGTGACTGCCCTAGTGCTCGCAGGGCTAATGCCTTCAGTCCTTCCTCCAAAACAGCCCGGCTTTTATGCCTTGGACACTGCTGCTTTTCCAGCCGGCTCAGGAGCCTGCTCAGCTTCCAGGACCAGGCAGGGGCGGACGGCTGCAGTCACCCTGGTACAGCTGCAGCCTGCACGGGATGCCTTAGGCTTAGTCACAACTGCATCCATTCCAGCTGGTGGACGAGCCAGAAAGGCTACTCTTTTAGCTGAAAGCATAGCTGGAGAGTGGCCTTAGACAAAGTTTGGACTCAGGACTTCTGTTCCTGGAGCTGCCTGGATACAGTTTTAACTGAGCATGATGTATGTGGCTGCTGAGTTACCATCCCTAATCTTTTTCCCCTCTACCATAACCAGTTTCCATAAGCATTGTGAGGCCAGCTCTGGGGGGAAAAAAAAACCAAAAACAAACAAAAAACCCCCTCTGTTAAGGGAAAAGATTAGTTAAGTGACTGCATTTCCTATACATCAAATGGCTGAAGACATACAGGTTTCCCAATTTCCAGGGCACCATAAAATGAAACACGATAGGAAGAGGGAATGAGATTAATGGGAAAAAGGTCACGGTCTGCTCTCAGCCAGAGCAGTCACACCAAAAGTGATGGGACCGCGCCAGTGGAGGTATGAGCAGGGTTTGGCCTTGAATCTGTTAAATGAGGACATTACCAGAGTACCAGATTACACAGCCTAGTTCTCTGAAACAAATCCGGCTAAAGTAGAAAGGATTTGTTAGGAGGCTGCAAGGTCAGGAAAGCAAGATTATTGGTTTTGCAGCCTTCTGCTGCGCTGGGGACCCCAGGCGATGGCAAGCACAGCTCTGCCCAGCGTTTCACATCTTTTGCTTTGTCATTTAAAAACTTGTAAAAAGGAGAATGAGACATTCTCCTTTCTTTCTCTTCAATATTTGCACAGTTGGAGTAATTCTTACTCTGTGCTTTTTTTTTTTCTCCCTCAGAAAACAAGTGCTTCAATGCCCTTATTTTCTAAATAAACTGAACATGCCCACACAAGTGCACCCACGAATATTAGCAGCCCAGAGCGCATGACCGCAACAATGAACCATTTTGTAGCCCAGTCTTCATGAATATCCTGTTCAGACCAGCCGAGCCCCCTGTTCATAAACAGCTCTATAGTTTCTGTTAACCAGCAGCCCTCCAGTAATGATCCATTCTGTTCAGCCCCGTACCCTTTGGTGACCTCCCAATAAAAGGCCCCACTATCGCTGTGCAACTTGGCCACAATTAATCAATGTAGCTCAGGGCTTGCAAATTACTTTCACCCTTGCCAGCCATTACTTTCGAGTGACCCTACAATAACAAATCGAGATCCACTGCTGGCAGTATAGTCAGATTTTTTTTTTTTTGCAAATACCTCAAAACAGCTCTCTAAATACAACTTTTTTTTTTTAGCCATTTCAGAAATTAAAACTCATGGCCAGAACTTTGATTGACATGAGCACAAAGAAATAGTAATTTGGGGGAAAAGGCAGAGATCACTTTTAATAGGTTAACTGTCCAATCAGGAAAAAGAAAGAACACCCAACGTCAGTCTGGAGGATCCAAGTCTTGTGGCACAGCACAGATCACATCTATGTGACTTCATTCTGTGTCCCCCTGCCCCAAAAAGGAGGATGTCACCCACCTTATGCCTGGGCATGTCTCTTGCCTGTGTGATACCTGTCCCAAGGCTTAGAAGATGCTATGACAGCTGTGACAAGGAGTGTGCTAGCAGTTACATAGTGCAGTCACATGCTGATGCTTGAGCCCCTGTCCTCTCTAACTTGCTTGTGCTAGTGCAGCCACAGCCCCTGGTTTGAGCCCCCCCCTTTCTTGGGTGGATTTGCTGGTGGCTAATGCTGTGGCTGAGTCACCATTTCCTGTAGTGGGTACTCAATTTCCAGCTCTCTCCTTTATCTGGTTGCCAGTTTTCATGAAAACTGTAGAAATGTTACATCTTGGAGGACCTCGCAGTGCTGTCAGATTGGGTTGAAATGGACCAGGGGGTTGAAAAGCTATTGCAAAATCATGGGGACACAGAAATGCCCATACCCCTAAATATAAACATGACCGAGCACCGTTCAGTCCGCGGTGTCTGGTGTCGCAGCATTGTGGTGGCATTTTCGCTGTGTCTTTTGTAAGCCTCTGCCAAAGTCACAGTCTGGAATTTGTCCTGTTTCACCTTGTTTTAGCACCTGGGGTTGAAACGAATTTTAAAACCAGAGGGAAGCACAAAGAGCTGGCACACAGTGGGGTCCTGGCTCTGATCTCTCCAGAGCCACTGACTCACTCTGTGATCTTCGGCGAGGCTGTTGACCTGCCTGTGCTTTGTGCTATGCAGCTGGAAAATGGAGTAAAAAAAACCCAAAACAATGGGAACTTCACTCAAAAGAGCAGATGCAAAGATTTTCTAGATAAACAAGTCACCCCAGCCCTGCCACTCCAGCCCCCCCCAATCCTCCTCTTCTTTGCACCTTATAGTTCAAGCGAGAAGCAGTTTAAAGTGGAAAGTCTGGGGCTGTGTTTTCTTCCATGTTCTGGATCCTCGTTTAACTGTGAAAATGTTCAAAGTGAAAACTTGACCTGGCAACAGTTTCTGAATGACCTCGCTTTGGCTGTGAAATCCACTTCGCTTTGCAGGAGCAGATTTTTATAGTCTTCTCTGGTAGAGGAACAAAAAGATTTTTTATTATTATTATTATTTTTCTTCAAGAGGAAACTTTATACAGACTGTGTGTTATGCTTTCTCCCAGCACTCAAGGTCGAATCTGCAGTTCTCTTCTCACTGTTCCGCACTCACTTTATATCACCCAAAAAAATAAATCCCTTCCCTGTTCTCTCACTGCAGATACCTCACAGCAGCAGAAGGGAAGACAGGAGCGCAAGCAGACAGCGTAACATTTCTGCCATTGCAGCCGCGCACAGTAAAGCCTCGCATCTAGGCAATGTGATCTTGTAGCTTGAAGTTGCTAATTATAATTGCTTAATGGAGGAGTGACAAATGCTACTTCCTAATTCAAAGGAGTAGTGGATTCACGGGAACCCTGAGCTATCCAGAACTCCCGGATCCAAGTTCCTTACACTACAAGCCATGGCACTGGAGATAAATACCTCCAATGGATTAACTTCAAGCCATAACTCAAAAGTGGCCAAAGACACCGCTGGTGAAGATTTGATAACAACTGCTCTCCAGCTCGGTAGTGAGTGCAGGATCAGAAGCTGTGGCTGAACATCTGGGGCTCAGCTGGAGCTCACTTGATCCTCCTCAAGGGCCAGAAGCCCTCTGCTGAACACTGCAATAACTTGCTGCAGGCCATTTTTGCCAGGGCGTTATATGCAGCACCAACCATGTACTGGTTGAGAAAGAGCATTTATATTTGCTGAAAAGGCTTCACTGTGCGTGGCAGTGGTTGTTTGCATGTGCAGCCAATACGCCTCACACCTCAGCAAGCCCCACAAGTGCACGCAGCACAGGACATTAGGATTTATGTGCCTGCACACTCTTATGAAGTTGAGCCTTATGACAACTAATTCTGAATGATGTGTTGAAAAAAGTAACAGATATGCAATGAGGGCTAATCCTAACCTGAAAAAATGCTTCTCTGTCTCCTGGTCTGACCCTTGGAAAGGAAAGCCTGATCTCTGACATTGACTTTCCCCATGGCCATAGGCAAGTCTTAGCCTCAACTTCTTAGCCTTATACACTGGGCATAATAAGCATTTCATTTTAGTTGGCCAGCTGATACCTGTGTTTCTTAGGCTTGGCCTGGGGAATAGCATGTCCCAGGGCCATTCCCAGTAAGGACTGTGGATGTGGCTACCACAGCATGGAGGAGTGAAGGGAAGGGAATTTAGTTATGAGCCAAGCTGAGCTGACTTGTGCCAGACAGACTCCAGAGCACGGTCCCTGATCTCTTAGTTACAAGGATATATATGGCCTGCATTTCCAGAATTGTAAATGAGACATCACATCATCAGGGTTGAGAGAGTAACACAATGAGGAAAGGGAGACAGGCCAAAGACATATTACAGTATTATCTTATTATTCCTTTACACTCTCTTTCAATCAAACTGTGTTCCCCATCCAGCATTTTACACATGATTATGGGCTCTTTGGGGGCAGAGACCGTCTTTTAGCTGCATTTGTGCAGCCGCTGAAACAATGAGGTCATGTCCTTGATGAGGATTTCCGCACGCTAGGGATGCTAATGATGCCTGGATGCTCACAGGAAGGGCAAAGGAGCGCTCCCCTGCTGAGATGTTACTCGACAGCAGAGTTGTAGGTCTATTTGCTTGTCTCGCTCGTTCCAAGTTGGCAGGGGTTTGATCATGGCCATCTAAGGAATATCTGCATGATATTTTGCAACCAGATAGTTCATTCCCCTGTCAAAGGTGTTCCCACATCGGGAAATGCTCACCGATAGCCTCACCTGCTTAAGAATTGCCCCTGCCACCAGAAGGTTTTGTGCCTATGTGTAACTGAAATGTGAGGTCTGGGGAATATTGTCAGAAGTCTCTTTAAGGCAATTTTTATTAGGTGTTGGATGTCCTAGTTGAGGGTTATTTTCCCTCTTAAAGGCTAATGTAGGAAAGAATCACACCATCAGCTCAGCCCTCCCATGAACCACTGGCAGACTGTCCACAGGGGGAACGGAGGCAGTGGGATGAGCCACGCTAGATTACGGAGTGTGGCCAGATGTGCTGACGAGTTTGTGAAGCCTGTTCCTTGCTACAGGTTTGACACATGTGAGGGGACTGCTGTAGCTGATCCTCCCATGGAGCTGGAGCTCGCCGTTGCTTCGAAATCTTCTCCTCCTCCTCCCTGCTCCCTTGCTGTGGGAGGCACTGCTCCATCACTGTGACATTAATGGCTTTTGGGGCACTCTCTTTGCTCTCCCCACACTTCCAAGCAAGCTTTTCTTCTGCAGCATCCCCAGCGTCCACACTTGTCTTTCTGTCCATCTGGATGATGTACTATAGCTTTTCCTTCTGCCCACCGTTCACCCCGTCACTGTGCTCCAGGCTGCCTCAACCAGAGAGGCTAAGGTGGGTTAGGAAGGGAGGGAAGCAGAGCAGGGAGACAGGAGTCGTAGTGGCCTGAAAAGGCTGTTCAAAGGCACCAGAAGGAGTCACTTCTCTGCGTGCATCATCCCGGCCCATGCTTTGCAGCCACGGGCAGGCAATGATGGAGAACTGCCTATAGGGAGGCATAAGCTGCTCTGAGCTGAAGCTTTCCCATGCATCACACCCAGCAGAGCAGAGCAAAGCAGAACGGTGCATGGATGTTACATAGCTCTGAGAAGTGGGTGATGAAAATGGCTCATTACGCACTGGCCTGTGGCACACGCTGAGCTTATTCACTCCTGATACTGAGGGACTTGACAGAGGGGGTGAGCTGGTGGGAGAAACATAGCCATCCCAAATCTAAATCCACTTCATCCTTGTCCTGGGGATTGGAGACTTGTTGGGTCACATTTCTGTACATCCTGCGTAACCCTGCTGTCCGGTGCAGATCCTTGAAAAGCCACCGGTGTGTTTGACTGCACAGCTACAGACCGCCCGGCAGGCCACGCAGATAGAGGCATTCATGAAAGCCTCGTCCACCAGCCCTTCCGTTCTGCCTGGTAACTTCTTACAAAACCCTCTGAAATCAAAAAGAAAGAAATCAGGCAGCCCCTGCCCAGGACAAGCCCCCGTGACTAGATAAAAAGGAACAATCTCCAATTAGCAGATGGTGCAGAGCCATCTGTGCTTATACGTAATCCGCTGGATGTGGACCATGTGAGGAGAGAGAACCTGGTGTCAGCTTCTTGTGAAACCTACTGCGATAGCAGGACAGCAGGAAAAACTTTTGGGATGCTTATGGCAGGATGAGGGTGGCCAGTCCTACGTGGTCAACATCATGTCAAGCAAAGCAGGAAGGGTGGAGGGGAAGGAGGTGGTGGGGAAATTTAGAAGATGTATCAGTGTGGTCATGATTGTGGCCAGGATATTTGCTCAGCTGAGAACTGGAGAAGCTGTCACATTTGTTACATCACTGGTGACCAGGATGGCAGAATGGCGAATGGGAAGTCCATTGAAACTATAAAGTACAGTAACTCTCAGGATTATATCCAGGAGGGAGCAGATGGGGGTAATCTCGGCTGTGAGCAGTCCTGCAGTTCAGTGCTGCTCTTTTCCTTCCCCCGGGGAAAGGAAAACCTGGTTGAAGGGGGCTTTGGCTTCTGTTTTGGACAGAGTTGGATATTCACCTGCTTCATCTAAACCAGTCCACATTTTGCAGGGTCTCCTCCTCTAGCAGCATTTCCACATCACTAATCACAGTTTTGTTTTGTTTTTTGTTGTTGTTGCACAGATCTGAACTGGTTTTGCTTTTCCCAAAGGGAGAAGTAAATGCATACTATTATATTGACAAAGAGGTGAGGTTTACACTGCATCCAGATGTGCCTGGTAGACAGTTGTCCAGCGTGTTATGTTTCTGTCTTGCATTATCTCTCAGGTATTGACCCCAGTGGTGCAAAGCAGAGCTCCTCAGCAAACAGCACGCTTAGGCAGAGCGACAGAGAGAGAGCACCAGCCTTGGAAAATTGTGCTTTCCTCCATCAAGTGCTGGGTGATTGCATGAGACAACCCCAGATTTTGATACTTTTTGTTTCCAGTAGTGCCTGGAGTTTTGGCCCATTGCAGCCATCTGCACTCACACTGATTTTGGTGCTGGCTCCCAAGTCTTCCTCCCAGCAATCAGATCTCCTCCTGCCTGAGGACACGCTCAGGCCAGAGTGATAATACCACTCACATGTTTTTCAAGGGCTGGATTGAGCTGTAGAGGTGGCTGAACCTGGGAACAAATGTCTTCTTATGCACAGAAACACTGTTGTGCTGATTTCTGATGCACCCACTTTGCGCAGCCGGCAGACAGTCCATGTTTAGTTGCCTGTGGTGCAACAGGGTGCTTTATGGGACTACAGCTGTGGGAGGTTGGGTTCTCTTGCTGAGAGCACTGTTTGCAATTAAAGCCCATAAAGTGACCAAAGGTTGTCACCTCTCTTTAGTATGAGATACACAACCAGCCAGGAAAATGTAGTAACTGCCGACTTTGCCATTTTACTAGGCTGTTTGCAGTCTTCCAGCTGGCTGTTAGCTCTCATGTTGTTCTCCAAGCTGAGCTGTATTAATTGTCTCGAGAGACCCAGCATCAGCTGCTTTATTGTAACCCAAACTTACAAGTTGGGCGAGCAATTCATTTATCGTAACCCAAACTTACGAGCAACGAGTAATTAATTTTGCTGTAATTGCTAGTAATAAAACAATATTTCCACCCATCAGAAGGTCTCAGTGCAAGAGGCAGGCGCTCTTGGGTGCAGTTGTGGCAGCCCATCGGAGGAGGACCTAGTGCTGGAGGCTTGAAGTGCACCTGGATTTTGGTGGTGCCAAAACCAGCACACGGTAACATAGAAAGATGGGAGTTGACATCTCTCTAGCAAAGACTTGTAAGGAAACGGGCCACAGCTCCTACCTGAGGCAATTTCAAAGAGATTTCTAGCTGTACAGGGTCCAACTCCCCCCAGACTGTCAGCCCTCTTTTCATACCCTGTCTGATGTCCGTTTTTCTGTTGAGTTTCTGTGCTGTGCTTAGGCTTGGTGGGTTCCCCCAACCATGTGGAGCTGAGTGATTTAGCAGCACGTGCGTGTGGTTTGTAATTTTTAAGCTGCAAGATTTGTAAGCTATTATAAACAGAAAGGCCCAGCCAAATCTTGCTGCCTGACTGAGCTATCAGCATCTCTAGATGTGTAGGAGAGGCCATCCTTCCCGCATGTTTATTTGTAACACGAGGGAAAAGAAGGAAGCGTAGTAAAGCTTAGTACCACATAATTTACCAAAGAGTGACAGCTAATTTGCATTTCAGCTGAGACATCCAACAGCAAAACGCAATCTCTTTCACACACGCTCCAGGATTCCTAATACATGATCTTGGACACATGGATTTGATGGACAATGAGTTTTGCTGTAGCCCATTACAAATAAAGAAGAAATGTGATGAGGCTCCAAGGAAGTTCTGAGTGTTTGTGTGAGACGGTTTGTATTACAAAAGGCTCCTGCAAAAGGTATCCCCACGTGAGCTCAGTATTTCTCCACTGAAATGTGTGTGTGTGTGCCCTTCCTGTGAGGTGGCCAGTGGAACAGGTCCATAGTGGATGCTGAGAGATGGACAGGAGGGAGCTGGCTGAGAAGACGACTCCCGAAGAAAGGCCTGACTCTGGGATGAAGGATCAGGCAATCAGGACAAAGACTGTGCTCATTTTATTCTGGTGTCCCCACTTAGAAATCCTCCACTTGCTGGTCATTTTAAATCTTGTTGGTCAAAAGTAAGGTTTTTTAAGTTTGTCTTTCCATAATATCTAGAGAAGCTGGCATAGTACTGTCTGCTATTTTTTCCGAGGACAGAAAAACTATCCTAACACGGAGACATATTTCTGGCATGTTATCAGCCAAGCGTGACAGTGGAAATCTCTGTGTTTCCTTATCTACTTTACTCCCCCCTACAAGGAGCAGTCTGTGATCTGAGTATGCTACTGCCAGACCGGGGGGCTCGGTGCCTCTGGTCGCCGGTAGCCAGCGTGACACACGACCAGTACTCATGACAGCTCCTTGGGCTGAGGTTCAGGCTCAAGATCCTTCTGCTGGAAAAGAGCCTGCATCTCACTCCAAAGAGCATCACTTGATTTTCCTCACCACCAGCAACTCAAAAAAATCCTCGTATTTCTTCCCTCTGGGCTCTTGTGAGTGCTGGGGTGTGCAGCTCTGTGACACCTCTCTGAAACTGCTGCAGCAGGGACACAGCCTGCCTTCATTTCCTAGGTCCAAAAGCCGAGCCCCGCTGGAGGAGGAAAGCAACGTGGACAGATAACAGGACCAGCACCTCAGCACTGCTGTCCAAACAAGCACTGCAGGTGAGCTGAAAAATGCTGCTACAGGCCTACCCTCAGGCTGGGAATTCAGATCCAGGCGGCTCTTTCACGTCTCCCTCCCCTTCCTTCTCTTTTGCCAGATAATATAGAGCAAAATCAGGACTCACACACCTCATGCAGGGCTGTAGAGTCTCCTTTCAGCTGCCATTCCCGGGGTGGGTTTGTGTTCAGGGTGTCTGTCCTGGCTGGAGGTGGAGGCACACCCTGCTGAAGACACAATACAACCAAGGGGCTGCACCTGGGACCGTAACTAGTCACAGTTGGATGGGTTTCTGCTTTCAGACCAGCCTGCTCCAGCCAGCTACATGCATCCTCCAGGCATTTTTAATGTTCCTGGAAAGTCCTCCCAAAAACAATCACATCATCCAGATCAGCCGAACATGTGGCCCACTGAACAGCTGCCAAAATCAAATCCATGCGCCTTTGAGAGGTGCTAGGGGAATTGCAGAGACCAAAAGGCGTCACGTTAAACTCAGAGAGCGAGACATGCTGTCTTTGGACAAGCTTCTCGATGAGTCTGCCCTTGGCAGAAGCCACCAAGCCCGTTTGGAGAGGAGCACCACTCTGTTGTGCGGGCGAGCGCCTTGGGCAGCTCCTCTGCCTGCTTGCTTTTCCTTTTGCCTTCGCTTTTAGTACTCAGCCGCTCGGAGAAATGCTGGCTACTCAAGCCCAGTCTTGGGCTGAGACCATCCAGTGGAGGGGCTGGGTGTGAGGGAGCCCCTCTCCTGCTGGGTTTGGTTACCAGAGCTCATCTTGTCCTTATTCTGTTAATGCAGTGCTGCGAACAATGGGACCTCAATCCTTGCTTTGGATCTTAAAATAATGAATAACAGCATCATCAGCTGAGGCAATCAGGCCATATTTGGGGAGGATGCACTCTTTCCTTCCAGGAAATGAGCCTGTGGAGCATCTCGGCCCCATCGGCAGCCTGACTGTGAAACTTGTGCAACAATTATGTGTTGAAGACCTTCATTCCCCCCTCTGCTTTCCCTCTGCACTACACCTGCTACATTGCCCTTGACACTTGTGAGAGGTTTTTTAATAACCAAGAATATCAGCGACCCTCTAGGACATTTTGGAGGATGCGTCATTCCTACCTTCTTACAAACAACAAAACTTAACCCGGAGATTCCCCTAATTGCTTTACCGAACAGGCTTTTCCTTGCTGGCTCCTGGGAAACGTGCTTGTACGCTGCCACTGAAGTCTTAAAGAAATGGATGAAAAGCACGTGACCCCATGTCCTTGCGAAGAACTTATCTGATAACAATCTTCTCCTGTTGCTGGTTTGTCAGACTTACAAGCCAAAGGAATGTTAGCAAAGGGGAGAAGGAACGAGATGTCAAATCTCTGGTCTCCCCCCGCCAACCTCCCTTTCCACCTAACATCTGCCAACACAGGGCTTGATGCAGAAAAAATAGAGGCTACGCCTGCCAGATGGCTGATGGATAATGGCACCATTGTAAAAATTGGCCAGAGCAGCTCAGACAGCAGCCCTGCCACCCATCACAGCATGGGACAAGGGCTCAGATGGCTGTCATTCATCTCCAGCCATAAAGCGGGATCTTCGCTCCAAGACCCAGAAGACCTCATCCTGCCAGGTGCAAAGCTCTCTGCAATCTCCTGATTTAAGTAGGAGTGGAGGGTTACTTGGCATCTCTCAGGAACAAGCATTAATCCTTTTGCGTTTGTTGTTGTGGGGTGTCAGGAAGGGATGGCTCTGATTTTGCCAGGGTAAGCTGTTGCAGGAAGAATGTGCTGAGATACCTCCTGTAGGACCTTCTCTGGGGCTGTCAGCCCTGATACATTCCTAGCTTTTTTTTTTCTTCCATCTCTTCTGCTCATTTGTGCTTTTTTGGATTGTTGTCAAGGAGGAAGGTTTTTATATTGGTTGAATTTATACCTCAGTGACTCAGCACTGGGCTTAACCAGAAACTCAGTTGCCCCGAGGAGATATGGGTGGAAGAAACAAGTGTGTGTGTGTGTGTGTGTTGGCAGGGGGCAACGTCTTCCCCAACCTCAGCTATTCACACACTTTGATTCAGGAAAGCCTGAAGAAAGCTTTCTTGCTTCCTCCTTACTCGTGCCGAGCAGAAGCAGGACCAGGCGTCGTGCTCTGACACGCTAAGCCGCCTCCTTCCTTCGTGCTCAGCGGCTTTTCTCCTGGTGCACGCGAAGAGGTCTTGGAGAACAACACTCCCAGCCGGTTTGTAACCCCGAAATGCATCAGCTGATGGCTATCTTGTTTCACATACCTGTCTAGTACAGACCATGTGTGGGGTATTAACTCTGCAAAAGAGTGGCTGGAGCACTGAAGCAGGACGGCCGAGGAGCTGAGCTTTAACTCTTTCACTGCAAAGGTCCCTGCTCACTGGTCACAGCCACCATACGTTACCTCTACTGGTGCAGGGGGATGCAGAACTACCCATGATGATGCATGGGGACCGAGGTGGGCACCCATGGGGGGGCTGGGTGAGAAGGAGGCAGTTCCTCCTGCAGCGTGTAGTCGATCTGTGAGATGCATGGCCAGAGGATGTCATGGATGGAGAAAAGCTTCCAGGGGACACTGGAAGAGTTCATGAAGAAGAGATTCACTGTGGATTAATACACATGCAGAGACTAAACATGTTTAGGTAAACCTGCGGGAAACAGCATATATACTTGTCCTGTTCTTACTTTTCCCCAGGCTGCAGGGCTAGATGTACAGCTGCCCTCATGTCCTTATACAATCTTCTAGCTCTTTGGCATCTGCCTTAAGCTGAACATTGCCTGGGATGGGCCACAGACCCTGAGTATGCCCTTCCTGGAACTGCCATGAGTGTTCATAGAGCATACGAAATATTTCCCTCTTGGTCGTCATTAACAGAATGAGGGGAGAAATGTTACTTGATAAGCCAAGATGTTTATGCACAGCTGCTGGTCCACAAAACAACGTTGCTTAAACACACTGGGGGAAGTTTCCACACTAACCATGAAAGCTAAATGCTCTCCCTTGGTTCCTCATGTGCAAAGTGTGTGCAGCAAAGCCTGGTTTCCTGCTATAGGCTGTATGGCACTGGGTGACCATACAGCCTCACTACCTTCTTGGCATTTTGCTCCCACCAGACTACATGTGCCCAGCGTCCAGCCACCTGCATATAATCCAGAGCCTCCTGCTCCACGGTAGGTGTGGAGCAAGACACAAATTAATAAGCTTACCCTGGCTCATTTACTGGACCTGGCACTGCCATGCAGGGGCACCACAGGGATTGTCAGAGGTACAGGGAGAACAGCCAGGGAACACAGCAGGGGTTTTAGGTGTGGGATGGTGGGAAGCATGACCTGCCCCAAGCAAGGGTCAGGAGCCACTCATCTGTGAGGTTATTGGAGTGTCAGCTAGAAGATACTGCTGGAAGTACCCCCAGGCATACCCTGGCTGTTATCTGGGGAGTTAGTAGTAAAATGATCTCCTTTTAGTACTTTCAGTACTTTCAGGCATTTCTGAGAATCTTCCTCCTGTTCTGTAATCCCACTTAAGGTTAAACTCTGGAAATGAAAAGGCCAAAGCCCCCTCCTAGTGCACCCTGAGAGAGGAGGCTGGTGTTTCTGCTCCCACAGAAGATCTTTGTTTTCTCCTTGCTGCGGAGGAAACCCACAAGGCTGAACCTTACACAACACATTTGGCAAACGAGGCTGTGGTGGGATTGTGGCTTTGTGACCAGATGAAGTGACACAGGGTGGGAAAGTCCCCAGAACTTGCACCAAGAGCAAAAGTGACAGATATAAAAAGGAGAGAAGACTGCTGTTGTGGTGGCATGAAACAAGAAGATCTACCAACTGTGAGGGGGAAAATATCACATCAGGGAAGAGCAAAATCACTGTGCTGTCCCATGAGGGCCTGGCACAGCTTTACCAGAGGGGGAATGACCCAGCAGGTTAGAGAAACAGGATAAAATGAAGGAATTCATCCAGTGAGTGGTACAGTTAATGTTACATAGGAAGCCAGCCTCAAGATGGGGTTGAACTCATCTAATTTTAATCTGTCTAGTATTTAGGTTTTGCCACAGCAAGCTGTATAGATCCCAGTTTAGGCAATGGAGAAATGTATATCTCTAAGGAATATTTATCCCAGCCTGTCCCAGAGGTGGAGGGTATTCCTGGTTGGAAATGCCTACTTTTCTTCATTAACTGAATAATCTAGACAGTTACTGAATTTAGACACCTAATTTACAAATGGCTAAAGTTGGTGGGATGAACATCAGTGTAGATAAGAATGAGTTCTTCCAGCCTTCTTCATCTGATTCATTACGTTTACGAAGATACAACAGTTGTTTTCACCATGTGAGTAACAGTAAGAAGTACTTGACAAGACTGCAGAGGACCCCAAGGCCTTTGTGCTGTATGGTAGACAAAAGAATTACCAATGTGGTCTATATTCTTCTCTCCTTTGCAACCAACAGAAGAAGAAACAGATTTCCAAGAATTCTGGTTTTAATGTAAATGTGTCAGTATTTTTTTTGGAGATGACAGAGCCTTTCATGAAACTGAGATTTTAAAGGCAACTTGCATATACAAAGATCTCACCACAAACAACTTTTGTATAGCTTCTACAGCATGTATCAGGCTCTTCTGAATACAAATCACCATTTTCTCTGTGGAAATGTTCCTTATATTAATGATGGGGATCACTGTGGGGTCTGGAGAAACTGAGGGCTATTAGTTTGCTTAATGTAGCACGGCTAGATAGAACTTTATTCATTGGTCTAAAATGCTCTTCAGGGAAGGGCAGAGAGAGTCACCCCCAAGGTATACAGGCTGGAGCCAACGTCATAGAGATTGAATTCATCTGAAGGAAGAACAGTCTCTGGTATGAAGAAACTAAGGCTCCAAGAATGAAAGTAGGATGAGTCAGTTGGTCTGGGACTGAAAATCACAACTGCTGCTTTGTTGTCCATGGAGCCGCACTGTGGTGAATGGGGCAGTCCGGTCCACTGGCTGTTCTTCAAACTGGGGCATTGACTCAGCAACGTCCTGAGGCAGGTGCCAAAATTTAAACCTTATGAGTAATCCAAGGGGTTCCCATGAAGATGTTACAAGAACAGCTCGCATATTTCAAACTAGGCATGTGCTTCAGAAAGAGGTGAAAGTCCCTCATTCTGGGAGTATGATGAGGGCATTAGGGACTGCCATGTTTCAGTCATAGTTTTATATTCCTCTCTTGTATTTTATTTGTGAATGGTCTACATCAGAGGGCTCCTTTCTAAGTCTTTTCTATGTGGAAGTCTTTCCGTGTTTCTGCTCTGGATCTTTTTTTTTTCTGTTATACATTTTCTGAGGGCTGGTGATTCAAACTATGTTTGAGGTCAGGGAGTGACGCTGTGTACACAATGGCATTTTAGCACTTTCAGTCATGTTTTCTAGCCTCTTCCTAAGAGTGATGTAGTCTTTGTCGGCCACCAAGACCTTGAGGCTACAAAGGAATTTGGCACAAGACTCGGGGAACAACTCTCCGAATTTCCCTTTAGAGGTGTTCTTTTCTCAGCACACCTCATTTCTGTCTCACTGAGAAGCCAGTTTGCTTTCACTGAGGTCTGCAGAACTTTTTAGAGTCTCCTTAGGGATTCACATATATAATATACAAAAAATATGACTGTAGCTAGGACAGAAGGTGGCAGGGAACAACACCGCTCAAGTATTTCTGGTGCGGAAAGAAGGATGCTCTGTCAATCTCAAACCACAAAAGGGATTCAGGAAGAAGAATGCAATTTCTCTGCAGTAACTCAGCCAGAAAAACCAAGGCTAATGAGCTTTTTCCTACAAAATGCAGGCTAGAATCCTCCACCATTGCAGACTGATGTGGTCTTTGCTTAAGTCCTCTGTCCTTAGGGTGCCATCAGACAGAGGCAGGGTGTTCACTTCCTAGCACTTCATGAAAAAACAAAGAAAATAAAGGAGTATTTTATCATGTTCACTGCTCTTTACAGCACCTGATCGTTGTTTGATCATCCCCATTTCAGGTTAGCCAAAGGAGTTCAAGAAGACTGATTCTTCTAGTAGGATTCTTGAACACTTTTAGGCCTCACACATGGAAGAATCTCCTAGAACTTTCTCTTCCGGCAGATGTGGATGTCCTAAGCTCACACTTGGAATCTCACTGGGAAAAAGGACGCTCCTAATAATCTCCTACTCCAGGACAGTCTGGCTTCAAAGAGGTCCCTTGCTCGGTGCAGGGTGGAAGAGAGCTCTGGATGTATGGAGCAGCCTCTTTTTCCCACTTAGTTTTTACAGGGACATATGCAACTCTCTCAAAAACACTGCTCTGACTCAGGCAGATTAAGTGGTGGTGTCTCTGAGGAGCTGTGATGAGGTATCATCAGGGACAGAAGATACTGACGCAGAATGTTTTAAATGCAATCAATCTGTATGACTTAAGACAAAAAGCATCATTCACACTCGCACACATCCAATTGGCAAAGCCTGCCAATACCCACAGAACAGCCCATATAGTTGGATCCCTTCTCAGCCGCTAAAAACATACCAAGAAAAAAAGAATTTAACTTCTTCTGTTAGCCTGAAAACACATGAGTTTTTAGAGGGACTATTAGTATCCTGAACATATGGCAACTCCTTGCATTGCCTGGGGAAGCTTTTGGCTTTCCAGTAGAAAAGCTGTTAAACCAGTAATGGGGGACTGGGTGTATCAAGTGTTTATGAGTCTCCCATCTGTAGGCCAGATAGAAACCTCTCATACTGAGTGTTTTGCAGTATCATCAATCCATCTGCAGAACTGCCTGGTTGACCCAAGGTACGTGATGGACTTGGCAAGAAGCAAGCAAGAAAGAAGGGTGGCAGAGAGGAGGGGAAGAGGTGAAGAAAGGAAGATGGGTGCAAAAGGAAAAGATATAAGGTGAGGAATGTAAATAAGCCTGTTCAAATGTCACAGAACTGACATCATTACATTTCTTCACCCAAGTCCTTCACTCTCAAACTGATAAACTAATTAGAGAGATGCATTTTATGACTCCCTCAGCCTGCTGCATTAAAATCCATTTTTCAGCTGGTCTGGCCAAATTCTGAGGAGGACTCCAACCACATGCTTGCAAGGGAAAGTGTTAGTGCATGGTATGGTCAGCTACGTGACTGGAGGGACCCAATTTTTACTGGTGAAGAAAATAAACAGCAAAGTCATTTTTTGTTTTATTTTTTTATTTCTCTTCTTTTTGGCTTTGGGCAGTGCTGAACTTCCCACCCTCTGCAATGCTGTCAGCCTGAACCATACAGACATCTGGCGTGCAAACAAATTACAGCCCAGGCAAATTCCATCTTGTAGTAAGTTTGCCAGCCTCTCCGTCTTTCTTGCTTGCTTTCTCTTGCTCTTTCTTCCTTGCTTGCTTTCTCTCTTTCTCTCTCACTCTTTCTTTCTTTATTTCTTGCTTTCTTCTTTTCTGCTGTCTCCAGCACCTGTCTTTGTAATAAATTAGTGGTCCATCCGCCTTCGATTCATCCCAGAGGGAAAGAATTGGAAGGTTACAGTGTGATGACACTCCCACAGCTAACAGCTAGACTCATAAAGCATGTTCTCATTAAAGCATTTCAGTTTTTATGATGGAAACCAATCCATCACAGTCAGCCATGGGGTCTTAAATACATTTTCATTTCTACTAAGAAGGCAGTGACCGTGACGGTATACGGTCAATATATTCTCAACATGCTTCATGATCTTTAAGTGGCAGGGATGTTTACAACAGCTCATGAAATCACTGACAGCTGTAAATACCACACAACAGTCCTCACTCTTTTCTGATTACTGAAACAATGATTCTGGGTGGGAGAGAGTTGTAGATACAATGGGTTTTAATTTGTCCAGACACAACTGGCCTGAAGTTATACAGTAGGAGGACAGTTCAGAGTGCCCCTTCAGATTTCATTTTCTTTCACACTTTGCCTGTGTGACACAGCTCCACTAAAAAGAGAGGTGGGCAATCGAAGGCCTCCTTTTATTGAACTGTAGCTCCAGTGCCAACACTAGTGACTTTTAAAGGCCATTTCCAGGAAAGAAGGAATAATTTGTAACTGTTTCCCAGCCTGCTCTTCCCCATCTTATTCTTTAAAGAACATTTTCCCAACCTCAGCTTTTCCACAGAATAGATTTTATGTCTTTGAAAGTGAGGAAGAGGATAAATGCATCACATTTAAAATTCATGTTATGAATGGGGTTTATTTATACTCATTGGTGTTCATGAAGTTCATTCATTAGCCAACACTAGATTATTCAATAAAATATATAAGCAAAAAGATAGCCCTCTCTAAGAGAGGGGACAGAAAAATGGATACAGAGATACTGAACAATGAGAACAATGAAACAAAATGATCAGGTGTCTCAGGATATCAGAGATCTAACAAGTGACAAGACTGTCTTCCATGTTATAAAGAAGGGAAGTTTTAAAGATGGATTTCAAAGAAGATCACATCATAACTTTGTAGATATCCATAGTGGTCTCCTTTAAAGGATGTGGGAACAAAATATGAAAGGAGTTGTCTGAAAATGTAAAAAAGTTTTATATAGAATTTGATCCTCTTTCATAATTTATTTTTTAACTTTTAAAAATTTTATTAATTTGAAGCCATGATTGCTGTTGGGCTCATTGCTGGCCCTCCCATGTGCCCAATGCATCCTAGCAGTCTTGGCTTGGCCCTGCATTCCAGCTGAGCTGGGGAATGGCAAGACCTGGGTGGTGTGTGCAGGGCAACCAAGAGAAATATGGATTCTTATCGGCCTTCCAGATCTTCAAAGTACTGCATGAACTGAGGTTGATGCTGGTGATTGGTTTGGGAGCAAGTCTGAATCATTGCTAGCAGGGTTCCTGGCTGGAACTGAGGAAAGTTGGTGAAATGTGAATGTTTGGAACCGATTGTTAATGGAAGAGGAAGAACAGATGGTATCTAATCCGAAGAGGGTAAGCAAGACTTGCCCCGATCTGCCTTTTCTTCAAAACTGCCACTTTTATTGATTGCAACAGCAGAAGAGCTAACTTTTGGTCATGGACAGTGAACTTTATTTGCTCTTTTTTTTTGCTGCGGTTCCAAGCTGAAGTCTTGTTGCCAGTGGGTGGAGTGGTGAAACTTATATTGCATCTACTATGGCTAAACAGAGGACCTCCATTTCCAGGGCTGTCAACTGAACCTTCTTCACACTACAGAGAACACTTTATAAATGCAAAAAAAAAGTGAAATGTGATCTTGCTGGAATGGGGATGTATCCAAAAGAACTGTGCTTTGGGTTGTACAGCCTTCACAAGGAGTCAGAACAAATATCCAGACTTCAATGCGAGACCAATCAGAGTTGCACAGTCCCTGCGGAGATGAGATGTAGAACTGGAGAATGTAAACAGATGTGGAGACATTTTGATGCATTTCTGAACAGACAAATGACTTTCATGCTGCTGTATTTTAGAGCTCACTCCATCTCCTTATCAAAAATACGATGCAAAAAGTAATAGTCACTTCATTTTCATTTCTCAATCTGTCTGGCAAGCAAAAGTCACAGTCCTCTAGTAGATGAGGTAACAACAGTGCCTAACAACTGTTGGGAAAGACTTGGAGAGATTAAGACATGGAAGAAAAAGGAAAGAATCATCAAGAAAGTAAGAGTCTGAAGGAAATCACTATGATAGACTGAGATCTTGAAATAGCATGTATTTATTTATTATTGCAGGCAGGTTGATCAGTACATGAGAGATTCCAGCACAGCCTCATCCAGCTGGAATAGAGAATGCAAATGATGAGTATCCAACTAACCCCATATGGATAAAAACAAACATAGAAACAAGAAACTATAGGATACAAAATAGGTGGAACTTTGGCTTCCTAGTCTCTCCCCCTTTTTCTGCAGGGGAGAACCACTCTGTGAAAAAGGTAAGGCTGGAGCAGTAAAGGGCTGGAATATTCTCGGCATGTGTGGAGCTGACTTCTGCGGGTGGACAGAGGACGTGCCAACAGCCAAAAGCATCTCTATAGCTAAGGGTATTGAAATGGCACGGCCCGTTGTTCAAGGATATCTCAACCAATTTCAACTAACCAATGTGGCCTGCTCAGGCCAATATTATGGACAGCAATAAACAAGAGGACACTGTGTCTCATCAGTCTCATGGATATAACTTTCTGCTTACAGCTGTATTTGGCAAAGGCCTGTAGGTGGTTATGGACTTTGAGTCAGTGGCTGGGATTGGATGGGAGCCTTCTGGCTTACAGTCCTGTGCTCTAACCATCTAATCTCTCAGCCCAAAGGAAATTGTGGTGTCCCTGTGGGCCCTTGGTAATACACCACAGCTTTGTTTGTTGAGTGCTTAGCTTTTGATGGGGATATTTGAAGGTTTCACAGATGGCAGTTGGTGACTCTCTTCTCTTTTTCTACCTGGAGGCTGCCAAAGGATGGCAGCAAAGAGGCAGACGTTAGAGGCACACCAGCATGTGAATAGAGGGGGTATTTGCAATAGAAGTAGTGGTGGAATTGCTTTTTCTGTGAAAGAAAAGCATACCATCCTGGAAAACAAACTATCTGGAATACAATATTTTCTGCAGTTTGGTGCTGCTAAGAAATGCTGCACTGGCACCTCTGCAACATGATACTCCAAAGCAATAATACGGTTTGTTATTACATCTGCAGCCAGTAGGACTTCGTGGTGGTGAAGGAGATGTCCTCAGCTACGGCTGAGTGTTTAGTTTCCATGTCCCTTCTGTCCTAGGATGGCAGTCAGCAATAATTACTTCAGTGGTTTCTACCCTGCAATTTGTAACCTCTAGGGACTATACACAGCTCCACAAATTTGTTCCATGCGAGCCCCTTCTAGCAGGATGATGAATTCTGGTCTCTGCTGAACGTGATGTAGATTCACATGGGAAAGCTAGAGAAAAAATGCCAGTTCACTGGAGTGGCCAGTGCCAGGCCAGCTTTCTGTAATGAGCCTTCTACATTTGGAAACAATCCTGAATTAACAGAGAAACAAACATAATGATTGATCTGAGACATATGATTCAATGAAATACCGACCACCAGATCTAGACAGGAGAGGAAAACTGATCACTGATAACAACTGTTATGCACAGGAGTGTTAAGAATATCTCCTGATGATACAAGAAGGTGGGCCTGTGTCCTTTAAATCTGTTGCAAATTCCTGTTATCTAAGCATGCTTTTCTGCAGAACAAGAGAATAGGCACTTTCTTTTTGTTTTCTTGTTTAACAGAGCTCCTGTGCTTGACATAATCTTTACACTTGCCTCCCCAGTTAAGGCACTTTTTTCTTTTCCTTCCCTGGTGTTTGCATGAACTTGGTGAACCCTCATCACGTGTGGCAGTGTTTATATTTGCACAGGCTGTTCTGCGTGTCTCTGTTTGTGTTGCCACCACATCTATATGGCTTGGCAGCAGCCCCACGGCTGTGTTTCAGCTGCATATAAATCAGCTTCCCTCCATCCCCCTGTGTTTCCATCTGTCTGTCTTCCCTGATTGCTCTGAAATGTTACAGGGCATGGGGGTTAGCCCATGGCTGAACCCTTCAAACAGAGATGGTGCAAAATAAAACCTGAGCTTCTCCTCCACAAACTCGACTCATCAAAGTATGGAGGTGTGGGGTGTTTATGTTTTTGAAGGGAGAAGAGAGGCCTCAAAACAGGGACTAACCCCTGCTAATGTAGTTTTCAAGTCTGTTGTTTGTCCAAAAAAGTTGGTGTAGAAGCTCTGAGGTCACCTCTGGACTGTGGAGTTAATCATCCCTTAGACCTTCATTACCTGAAGATCTCCCCTTCCTCACACAAATTTCATTTCTGCTCTTTCATTAGTTATCGTTTCTACTTTTGTTAGTTATAATACCATTAGTTCACTTCTTTCATTGGAGAAGGAGATCTGAAATGGGTCCAAAGACTGGTGGCACAGGGAACTGGAGGTACCTGGTCATCCAGGGAAAACGGTGATAGGCAGAATCCTTGGACCTTGATACTCTCCGTGTACGAAGACATTTCTCCAGAGAGCTCCTCCCAGACAGAGTTCACAACAGGGTTAATCACATATGCAGCTGATTGAATTGCTGTAAACCCTGGAAATAAACTTCTAGCTTACACAGAGTGTCCATGCTTATCTCTTGGCCATGTCTCTTCTCTCCAGGAATGGATACCCCAGGGGAACAGAAAATGGAGCATGTTGTCCTTTGCCCATTGGCACTAACTGACCAACCCAGCAGCGATGACAAGGACTAAATGGGGATTCTATACCTCTCTCAAATATTAGAATTGCCTGTTCCAAAAAAACTGAGAAACACTGATAGGACAAAATAGATGGGAGAGGAGCAAGACCCCCTGTTGTCTTGGTGTACTTCAGTCAGGTGTCAGATCTAAAGAGCAATGTTTTCTCACCATATTTGTATTGGTTTGGTATTCTGGCTTCCTTTTGAGCATAAAACTAAAGACAGGCTCTTCCCTTTCACATGTAAGTGCTAGGAAGGCTTTGCATGGATGCTCTAGCTCTAGAAGGAAGAAAGTACCAAAAACCTAATCTCAGAAACATTGTAGAATAAGTGAGAAAAATAGTGGGTAAACTTGAATTGGCCTCCCAAACCACCCAGATTCTACTTCACAAAGAAGGCAATGTATCCTTACCTAGGACAAATTGATTAAAAATCATCTGCGACTGTGGGTTTGTATCTCTTTCCAGCCTTCTCTCAAACTGCGAGATATTTGGGCTTGGTGCTCTAGTTTTGCTTAGCTCTCTGGCTCCAAATTTGAAATTTTCAAAAGTTATGTAAAGTTGGATCTATTGCTTAATTTTAATAGATTCCAGAGAATGATGGGTAATGCCTGTTTTGCTACACAGATAAATTCTTAGTAATAGGATTTATCCTATTACTACATCTGCCTAGTAGTGCTTTGTTACTAAACTTTTGTTGGAGTGTGGGAGTGGCTGTGATTTTGTTTTTGATCGGAGTAACTGATTTAGAAATTCAGAAAAGGCAGATATCCCTGTGACATGAATGTCCCCTCCTGTTGCATTTCTAGCTGAAAGAGAGAACTTCTAGATTTTTTTCAATATTGCTGATGTTCCAGCGGCATGTCTGAGTAGATGTCATTAAAAATCAAACTTGCAAGAAGCCTTGGGCAGTATCTATCCACGGAAATCTCATAGAACCAGAGTGGTTTTAATGTTCACCAGAATATTTCCATGAAAGTTCCTAGGATGCCAGGGAAAGCATTGACTGACCACAGAAAACAGATATGAGACAAGTGCATGACAGCATTATATTTTGTTTTAGGGAAAAAGTATTAAGGATCCATCTGAGAACTATACTGACATAACTACACTTTCTTTTTTTTTTTTTTTAAAAAAAAAGCTGGATGGTAAATTTTAAGTCTGTGTTGTCCAGACTGTAAAACAGTGCAAGAACAGGACATGACTGGCAGTACAGGGCTAGGTCCATTTGGATTCAGCATTTAGAGAGCGGAAGAGAAGCAATCAGGTGTCAAAAGACAACAGTAGGTTAGATCACAATGAGGAGACATCCTTCCCACCCACTGGGGACTTCTTTGCTCCTTAGAATGAGATGCAGCTGTTCAGGCCTTAGGACAGAAAAATAAACGCAAAAAAAGATTGATCTGGACACAAATCCCTGGCAGGGACTGGTGAGGATAGAAGTCTGGAGAGTAACCAAGCTGCACTATAGCCAAGTTGGGGGCTGGGGGAAACATCCCCTATGGAAGGGATCCAGAGATCACTACTGAGGTGCTGAGATTGAAGATTTTGCCGGGGGTTGAAATAAAAGTGGTTTGTGCCCCTCAGACTAACTCCAGGAGCCTCACTCATACCTTGAAAGCATTAGTCTCTGTGCTGAGCTTTTTTGGCTGGAGATGTGTTTACGGCTTTGACTTTTTCATGTTCGTGCACTTTATAAAGCCACGATCATATTTTATTGGGCTTTTATGAAAAGGCCTCTTAGGTCTAGCAAAATTCCAGCTTAACAGAAGAGGCTGAGATAGAGAGACAAGAGAAGGAGCTTGAGAGAGACAAGAAAATACAGAAGGGCAGGCTGAGGGTAAAGCAGAAATAAGCCCCCATAGAGAACTTCTTGGGCAAAGCTGAAGACGAGGCAGAGCTGTGTCAAAGCAAGCATCTGATTTAGACACTTTAAATTTATCCCTCAGACTAAAGGCAAATGTACAGCTTGATTAACCCCCCCAGATCCTACTCAGCTAGGCCCTGCGTGGACCTGGAGCAGGATGTAATACCAATCCACCATGCCAGTCATCCCACCAGAGGCATCTTGTTAGCACTGCTATGGCCGAGAAACAAAGGGGAGGTGCAATGCAATTAAAGGTGACAGTGAAGGAAATGCATTTCCCTTTCTATCCAACCCAGGGGATTCAGTACTGCAGATAATTACTGAAACACCTTCCAAAACAGGAGAGGCTACAACAGGAGAGGCTATTCCTCTGCATTCAAATATTGGTACATGAGTGTCCCTAGTGGGATACGCTGTCATAGGGGAGGGAGTATACATTAATATCGACCGTGCTTAGAGAGGAGTTTCCCCTCTCCTGCAGAGTTTGGCAGTAGGTATTAGATTCCTTCTTCCTCATTTTGAGGTCCTATAGTCCAAGTTTAGAGGAGCTGGGCAGTTCTCTAAAACACTCCTAGTCTGCAGTGACTCTGAAAGTATCCTTCAGCTCACATCGAGACCGCTGGTGGGGGGTGGGTACATCCCACATCAGCAGGACGTGACCTCGTACCGAGGGAGAGGAACAATAGAGCAGCCAGGTCACTGAAGCCAATCCCTGCAAAACGAAATTTGCTCTCGTAATGGTGCATACAGCATTCACACCATTGCATGCACCCGCCCTGAACCCTTCCCAAACTCCTGGAACAAATGTGACTCTTTTGCAAAAGAACAAACAAACAAAAAAAAGCAAACAAACCTAAAAGCTACAACTTGCAATGTGTCAAAACCCAGGAGAGATCTGGCATGTAATTTTTGTCCCATGTCCTTCCTATAACAGGAAATGTTAGATGAAATGTTCTGGTCCTCCAAAGAAGTGGGCCATGCTCCATGCAGCATGGAAAGGCAGCCCCTCCAGCCCCCTCATGATCCCCAAGCCTTCGGTGCTGGGATCAGCACAAGGAAGGGCGCCAGAGAAAAAGTATGAGATTACCTCTCAGCAAAACCCTTTGGCCTGAATCACTGACATCTTTGATTTAAACAGTAATTTAAAACACGCATGATGAGAAGTCAGGGAAGGGATCCAGGAAGGCCTGGGGTCCAGCCAACCTGGCGTGTCTGCCAATTTGCTATTCAGAAGGTAGGTTTGCTAGGAAGGGGCAGGATCATGGCTGAAACCTGTCATTGCCTCACCTCAGCCACAAGACCCCTGTTCAGAAATGACCAGTGATTGCCTGGCTGTGCCAGCACTGCTTTGCTGGATGCCTACAGCTCTGGTCTTTTGCTCAGCTGCTCTGAAGTAGTGTATAGAAGGATCTGGGGAAAATCCTACCATATCGTCTCCAGCTGATCAGAAAGCACTGCTGATGTGTGCCCTGTGGGTTCCTCTCTGGGCCGCTAAGACAATGGTAGGTTCAGTGATGTAGCTTGGGGGTGAGGAAGGCATGCAGTGGCCGAAGGAAACAGAAGAAATCTGGATGAAGGAAAGGACAAAAGAAGCACACATACAAAGGACATGCATCTCAGGTAGTTTCTTTCCACTCTTCATCTCTCCCAGACCACTGGCTTTCCTGAGTGACACTGCTGGCACCTGCCTCTGGCCACGAGGTGACAAAAGAGAGCAGGGTAAATCCATTTTAACTGACATGTCCTAATTGCTTGATTTCAAAGGAAGAAGTATATGACTTTAGATAAAGGTTTCCCAGGTTGAACGCTACTGCAAAATTGACTCAGGCCCATTGCCAGTGGGAGCCCAGATTTGGAAGTATCAGTGGTTTCACTTTGGTGAAAGGAGAGGTGAGTTCTGACCCAGCTCTGAGCCCAGACTCTGTGGCTCTGGTCTGCTGTGAGTCTCTGGTGACTAATCGCCTGTTGGGGTTAGATGCTAATAGGTTATTCTCACACAAATGATCTTCTTCCCTGCTAGGTAATTTCAGATTCTGTCCTGATACTGATTGTGTCACTTTTCCTGGGTCAGGTTCAGGTTGGAAACTCATTTCTTGGAGAGGGCAGATAGAAGAAGAGGTCTCTCTGACTTTGAATCAGATTCTGTATGATCATGGCTCAATGATCATAAATCCTCCAGGGCCTGAAACCTAGCAAGGCAGTAAAGGAGGAAGCTCTGTCTCTCTTAGATCAAAGGGGAAAAAAAAAAGTTGAGATGTAAAGGAGACAAAACGTGCTGCAGGGTATGTGAAAATCAGAGCTCCCATACAGCTTGCAGAAGACTGCCAAAATAGGGTTCTCCGCAGCCATCCCATATCTACGCAATACAGTGATGGGAGCGTTTTTAGATAAGATCAGGCCCAGAGAGAGCATGCCCGGGTCTGTTTCTTGCAGCAGAGCAATATGGAAACCCAGTGCTGGGAAACCATTTTTCCATGCCAGGAAGGAGGCAGGGAGTTGTTGTGTGCAACCATTCAGGAGCCTCTGCTCCCACGCATCCTCCTGCTTGCTGAAACACTGCCAGGATGGCAAAGGAGGAATTGATTTATGTGCAGTAAGTCAAATGAATAGATAAATAAATAAATAAAATAAATACATTATGCCCTTCCTACCTTGCTCAGCTAAAGAAAGAGAGAGGGACTGGAATCAAATTCAGGAGGAAGTCATCTGTAGGTGCACAGAGCTGGGCATTGGGTGCTGACAGCACTGGTAAACATGATATTTATTCCCCATGAGAGAATTTCAGACTGCTTTCTGTGAGACCTGTCACTCACTGTCTCCGGTTCTCGCTAGTGAAATCTCTCTGCTGCATGAGCTCACCAGGGTCAGACAGCACTGGATGGGTTCAGCTTGAGTTTCCCCAATGTTTTAGTTCTCATTTTGATGAGTTTGCTCCTGAAAGGGTTCAGATTCACTGCAGAGAGGTATGCCCTTGGCTGAATGCAACCAGTCATTTTGCTTCCCTGTTTGCCTGTGCCAGTGGCACTTCAGTTCCCAAGTGTTTTGTCAAATGTCCTCTGCAAATGTCAGACTGAACGCCCACCCAGCTGAGCAGGCTCTTCTGCAGTGGTCAGTGGCAAATTGCCTGGGGATAGAGCATAAGAAAGTTACAGTGCTGTCCATTCTCTAGCTGGGACCTCCCAGCTCCTATTAATCAGCTCCTTAAAGGACTTGCCGAGAAGGCTGCCGTGTAGACTGTTGTGTTTAATAGGCACCATCCTCAGTGAATCCTCCTCTATCCTGCTTCTGGTGTCCTCAGCATTCAGTGGCAAAGGAACTTCTCATGGAAAGTGCACGTAATGTGAAAAAATACTACTATGCTTTCAAGCAGCTCCTTTGAGCTTCCCCAGACTGATCCTTCTGTTTGGGAGCTGGTCTCCCACAACCATGCACCATTCTTTCCTCCTTTGTCATGTCTTCAGCTGCCCACACACCTGCAGGAATGCAGAGAACAGGTCTGTAATCCATTATTTGTTCTCATGAATTCTCTCCCAATAAAATAAGCAGAAATTTAGCAATTGCATTAGCCCATCTACTCCTGGGAATTCAGGAGGGAGCTCAGTGTCCAGAATTGCCTGGAGACCCAAATGCATGACAGCAAAGAGGGTCTTTCTTTGCCTGCTCTCCCCAGGCATTCAGCTCCCTCTCTATTCAGATACACATGCCCTTTTCCTCTGTGCACCACCAGTAGCAGAACTAAGCCATCCAAGTGAACAGTTGTTTTTCACTTTGTCACATAAGTTGCTCAAGTGATGTTTTGACAGAGCTAAATTCATCCTTGTCCTGCTACCAGGCTCCCATAGAAGGTAAGACGAGGGCTGGGGATGGAGAAGAGTCAGGGTCAGGAGATTTCCACATACTAGCTAGTTCAGTTTAATGCAACAACCGATAGCAAACCACAGCTGGAATAAAACTGAGGGTAGCTCTAGTTGCTTTAACACCTCTTGTGGGGGCCACACAGGCTTCCCTAGTCTTCAGAGAAAGGAGAAAAAACATTCTCTACCGTCTGTTCTTATGCCAGCATTCTCCTGCTTTCTCCCAGATCAGCAGACTTGTTGCTCTTTAATCCCAGTGTAGGATAGGAGCTAAAGCCCAGGATTCCTGTACCCGGGAATGTTCCAGAATTGCCGCAAGAGCAAAAGAATAATTAAAAAAAGACAAAAAAACCGCCGGATACTAAAACTGGAGATGAAATTATGGATTCAACAGAGACACATGGCTTCAGCTACCTGTCTCTCTCTTTGTCTCACGCTGTCACCTTGACCCCTTTCTCTTCGCTAATATCTCTTCCCCTCATCCCCCAGAGGCTCATTGCTATTTCCTCAAATTGTTAAAACAGCTGACATGGAGATGTTAAACCAAGAACAAGTGTTTCCCACCTGTGTGCAGCTGAAAATCGTGCACTCCAGTTTCAGACCTGAAGAAGGGCAGGTGAGCCTGAAAGTGCATCTGTGTTTCTAACTCTCCTAGTTAGTCTAAGGAGAGATGTTCCCTCTCTTTGAAAAACCCACTTCTAATAAAAATAATTCATTCCACCTCTGAGTGAAACCTCAAAATGTCCAAATTCACTGGAAGTGGGTTTCTGACCTTTTGACGTGAAAGAAGAGCTGGCACATTTCCCTGGGAAACCTTGCTTTCAGGGAAACGGTTTGACAAAGTCAACCTGTTCCCGCAGAACCTCTCCAATCTGGCCAGTGGTGTTTCCAGCCAAAAACCCCCTCCTGCCCTGCTCCAGCCCTCTCCGTTACAGCCAGAGAAGAAAGCATTAGTGAAACAGAAGGATCCCTTCTCGCTTTCAGAGTGGAAATGAAACCAACATTAGCCTATTTACAGAGGATCTTCATGTGAAGGCTCAGGCCAAAAGCAAATGCCAAACAGGCCTGGGGTTAGCTTTTCCAAGCAGCAAAAAAGCTATAAACGTGGCCTTAAAAGAAAAAAGAAAAAAAAAAAAAAAAGGAGAGAGAGAGAGAGAAAGAAAAGAAGGCAGATTAAAAAAAAAAAAAAGGCAGGTGCTATTTCAGCAGAGTTCCCAACTCAGCAACTTTCTTTCAAAGCTTTCCAGTACCACTGTTTCCTGCGTTGCTCTGGGCTCGGCTGCAAGGCAGGCCAGAAAGTACATGTACGGGCCATTATTGCTGGGCTGGCTCTGAATGGCGTCTAACCATGTTTGGATGCTGTTGCATTGTCTGAGCCTCCTGGCACGCTCCCAAGGGGGCTTCTTGTTTGCACTGCCACATCTGTTTGAAATTCTGGCACATCTCAGCCTGAGAAATATGGTTTGCAGTGTCATAGCAACCACTTGATCTGACAGGCAAGGCAAGGTTATGGAGGCCTGGAGGTGCTCCTTGCAGATCTGGTTGCAATGGATAGAAAGCTCCTGAGGCTACTGATCACACATATAACATGTGATTTTATTTTTTTTTTTCTGGCTTGCTATCTCCCACCCTACTGTGCCTTAAATCACCGTACTTGTGGCAGTGGGTTAGTTCAGAAGCCTGGATGAGACCATCAAACCTGCTCTTGAAACTTCAAAGAAGTCCAGCTTGGACCTCTGTTGCTGAGCTGCAAAATGCAAAGACATTGCAGCTTCCCAGACCAAAAGCATAGTGGGTACTAGGGGATCTGGACAGAAATTTGCCTTTCTGTTCCCCTGGTAAGAACATTAAGTTATCTAAGGGACACGTGCTGAGCACGTCTGTCCTTTCTCCTGAGGATGAGTGTGAGGTGGAAGGTGCTGTGTGTGCCTCTCCAGCAACCCTTTCTTGGCCCAATATGGACAGAACCACCAAATTTGTCCTCGAGTGTCTTCAGTGCAATCTGCAGTGAAGGAAGGATCCCAAAGCTCTGACCAGAAGATAGATGGGGAATTTAGTTAATCACTACCGTTGTTAATGAGTCAAAGAATCCTCTACCTTTAGGCCGGGCAGTGTTGCTAATTAGCACGCAGTCATCAGTATAAAATGTGCTTGCTGGGTCTCCTAGCGGAAGCCACACAAATTGGTCCTTTCTCAGATGCTCCATGCCCTATGCCATGTAACTACAGCCAGGGAGCAGAGGCCAGGCTCTCCTGCCAGTGCTCCCGCCTGTGACACTGCTGTCCTGCAGCGTCAGCAGGAATGTAAACGTTTGGCAAAGACAAAGGGAACGAAGCCACCTGAATCTTTTCCCCTGGAAAGGAGCCTGGCAGGAACCACAGGAATGTTCCTCGAAACAAACGGTACCGTGGAGAAACTGAAAAGGATGAAATCCTTGACACCAGTGCCTGGTTTCAGGCTTGAGTCGCTGCAGAAAAGGCATCACAGCGGGGTATGAAAGGAGAGCTGAGCACCAACGAGAGGCATCTCTGAACGTCGGTACTGTTGGGATGGGTGGGTGATTTCCCTCAGGGGAAGCACCTAGCCTTCCCGAAGAGACCAGCTGCCAAGTGTGACTTTCCTCCACCCTCTTGCAGGTGTACAAATGATGGCTGAGTGGTATGGATTTGAACAGTAGTGGGCTGATCTAAAAGCAGAGCATTTGTTGTATAACTGACAAGTAGGTCAGAGACAGGTTATCCCCAAGAAATGGACTTGGCTTGGCAGAGAGGATTGAGTATTTGCAGTGCTGTTAAAAACTTGTGCTTCCCCAAAGAAAAGCATTAGCAAGCAGGAGAAGAACAGCAGTGGATCCAATTAAAAACACACGCCAAGGCAAAAAAAGAGAGAAAAAAGAAAACAGATTTTTTTTCAGAATGTCTTAAAAATATACAGTGGGAGAATCCAGACTTGTTTGCCATAAATGAGAAGGCAATCATGGTGCAACACAGGTGTCCAGGCCCGGAGGGAAGGCAGGGGAGAGGGCAGCCAGGCAGCAAAGATGATAATTACAGACTCCATTGAGGGTATCGGCACTTATTTTGGGATATGAGTCCAGCTTTGCTGTGAGGACTCCATTTGGAGGCATGCCATGGAGGAAACTCTTAGGAAATATTGGCTATCACTACCCACAAGGGTGGGAGGAGCTGGAGTCTCTTCCCAGCTCTGACACCAACCTGCGGGGTAGAGCACACCTCGGTAAGCCCATGCCTCAGTTTCCCCGCCAAGATTCTCCCCTGACAATAATGCTCCTGATCAACTTTGTGAGATGTTTTGAGAACTCTGTAGGGAAAGCAAACATAAAAGTAGGAAAGATATAATTTTGAATATGCTAAAATAGCTAACTAGTGTTCAGATCTTCCTTTATAAATTCTTTGCTTGAGAGGCACCACCCTCTGATCTGATCACCCCAAAGACTTCGCAAAGCCACCAGACAGTCAGTCATGGGTACAACTGTGCCCATTGAGGAGTGATGGTTGTATGCATTTGTTTAAAAAATGAAAAAGCTCCCCAAACCAAGTCCTAACCAAATCATTCTCCAATGACTTGGCTCAACACAGACCCAACAAATTTTATGGTGTGGGTTGTTTACTTTCCCTCCTTTTTCCTCTGTTTTATGTCATGCTTCCCTATCAAAATGTTGTTTCTAAATCAAATGGTAGCTATTTAGGAGCAAGGAGTCCTGATGTCCTGGTGTCTCCTGCTGAATCATCACCATAACATACGCCTTGAAGTTGGCTGGGGCTTCCATAAGTTCTTCTTCCTCCTTCTACCAAGGGTTTCAAAGAAACTGTGAGTGAACCCTAGGTTACTTAGGTGGGGTGTGTGTCTGGGACAATCCAATATAATGTTAAGTCTGCTGCTGAGAGGGGTGGTCCCACCTCTGCACTTGAGATGGCTTACACAGATTCTGGGATACAGTCTTCTAAGTGAAGAAAATTAAGATGAAATGGTAGTTGTTTTGTGAACAAATATGGGAGCGGCTGTGAGATGAGAGTTAGAAATGGGTAAGTGTTGACTGAGCTCTCCCAGACAGCATGAGATAGAGAAAATCTTAGAGTCTTCATTGCTCTGATGCAATGAAGAGGTGAATGCAGAGAAAGTGGAGGAAGAAGAGGATTTTGCATGGGAAAAAAGTCTGCTCATCCCTTGGTTCAGTTGGATGCAATAAAGGACTTACCAACTTTATTTTAGCTGTCTGTGATGTGGAGGTTGCCATCCGAACTAGTCTCTCCAGCCACATTTAGGGAGGAGAAATGGGCACTTTTGGATACAATTCATCTGTATGACTATAGACAGTTACTTTTGGATGTGGTGATCCATGCCCAAGTCTCCACTGACTCCACTGATTACGTCCCAATGGGCTGTAAAGAATGTTTAACGTGATTAATTGAGATGGGGCTGTCAGCACCATGTCAGATGAGTCCCATCCAAATTCTGTCAGTCCTTGGGCTCCAAGCCAGTGCCATCCCACCACCAGCTAGGATTGCAGCTTAGGCCAGAACTGTGATGGACCTGCAGGATGCTCTGCACTGTGATCAGGGCAGAGCTGCAGCAAGGATGGAGGGAGAGGGGTATGCCCAAAAAAGGAGGTAAATATGACCCAGGCCTCTGCCTGCCAGTGCTGTCATCAGAGAAGAGTTGCAATTCTGAGCCAGAAGGAATTTCTGGGGGATGGATGTAGCTTGGGGTAGGGCACTGCTCTGGGTTGAGCTGTGAATGAAAGGGGAATCAAGCTGGTTATGCCTTAGGGATTAGGTGTCTTGCAGATGAGCTGGTTAAGATAATCTTTTCTTCTGAACTTACCTGACATCAGCCACTCTCAAGATACTTGCAAGGTACTTGGCTAGAAAATGTGCAGGTGTGTTCCAGTGCAGCTGTGCCTATCCTGCTCAGTTAGGGGCTTGGAAGGGTTATTACCTCTTCCAAGAAGAAAGCTGTTTGTTCTTGGATAGGAGAGATTGATGGAAGTGAGGAGGGGTTTGACCTAGAGGGCTTGTATGGTTTAAGCTGAGCTGGGAGCCAGCAGTATTGTGGGTTTTCCAAGCTCCTGACTCAGCTTTTGACCTTTGGCAAATCATTGACCTGAGTCAGAGCAGCTGGAAAGTTGAATAAAACTTAGCCTGGCAGGAAAAGTAAAGATGCTGCACTGTGCTGATCTGTCATCCTTCTGTATTTGGGCAAATTTTGGTTTAAAGACACACACACCCTGAACTGACATGCCTTCCTCAGGGAATTATGTGGCTTTGGATCAGCCCCTCTGTTGCTGCACTGGAGTAACATAAGGAAGGAATGGGAGATGAAATGAACTGTGATTAGCTCTGTGATCAAGACATATGTAATTTAATAAAGCAGAAATCTTGATGGATTTGTTTTTTAACTATCCAGTTAGGATTTCTCATGGGGAGGTAGAAGAAATTCTAAAGAGAAGTTGCAAAAAATAATTTAGCCTTCTTTCTTTTAATTAGGTTTTAGAAAGGAGTGTTCTGTTAAGGAGGGATGGGGCTGGAGGAGCAGTAGTGGGAATAAAGCAAGGGCAGGGATTCCACGCCTGGTGTTATTGCTGATTTCTTACATGGATTTGGGGCAGGATGCCCAGTCTCTTCCCGTTCCCATACTCCAGCTGTAAAATAAGGCAACCATATTTGCTTGGAAAAGTTTTGAGACTGTCCATTCACATATGCATTGTAATGTAATCCAGCTAATCCATGAAGTCCAATCATGTGGATGCTCTGAGGCTATTGCAAAGGGAATCAAGAGCTGTAGAGACCTCTGGATGGAAGATGATGTCTTCTCTCCTAATTTTTCTTCTCTCAAGCACTGTACAAATAGGAACAAAACCCCGGCCTTCCTACAGCCATATTTCCCCCACTGTTTTCCAGCTTTAAGTGAAGGTTTGCATCAGCTGTTATTTGATTCACTCTCTTGCCTTGGATTATACAGGAATGTCAGGTACAGAAAGACATCTGTGTACATCACTAAGCGATGCGGTCTTGAACGCTGCTGAGTTCTCCTTTCTGCTGCTCCTCACATCAAGTCCAGTGGTGTTAAACATGAGAAGTTATCTGTCTGAAAAACAAGATAACTCCCAATTTGTGTTAATCATCAGCAAGCCTGTGGAATGGAACTTACAGTTAATCAGTGGAACTGTGCTGAACAGTAAAGGTATAGTGTTTCCAATTAAGAGGTCTGATAGTAAAAGAAGATTCATTGAAGAGATGGGAAATTAACCAAAAAATGCTGGTCCAAGAATTATGATGGCATTGACTCAGAGAGACTGACATCTCCAGGCTCCCTCGGTTTCACCAGGTTCCCTAACCACATGGCATTCATTAGGAAGCCCTGAAAGCAAGTGTTTGACCATAACCATGGGACTGCCTTCCCTTCTTCACTGACCCTTTAAACAGTTAACAGCACTCTATATCTTCCCTGCAGCAGAAGCAATTCCCAGACGTTGAAGCATTTCCATTGCAAAACACAGCTTGGGATTCTGGACCCGGTTATTTGTTTGGAAGAAGGAGACAAAATGAAAGTGTAGCAAACTCATACCAGATTGGATCCACTTCAGAAGCTGCCAAACAGCTGCCAGTGCTGTCGGGTCAGAAGAACTTGCCAGGCTGTTCCCTGGGGCAGGGGGTAGGT
>VYZW01061238.1:0-28218 GCA_013401315.1 Balaeniceps rex
TTCACACAGACCAAAGTCAGCAGTCATCTACAGCTTGGGCTACAGCTTTGGAGAGACATCTCACATTCATCTGGGTAGAAGACCCCACACTGAAGCATTGCTCTTCCCAGAAAGACATCAAAGTTTTCTGTATCAACTCAGTATACATCTTNGAAGAGAAGAGAAGAGAAGAGAAGAGAAGAGAAGAGAAGAGAAGAGAAGAGAAGAGAAGAGAAGAGAAGAGAAGAGAAGAGAAGAGAAGAGAAGAAGCTTCAAAAAAGTAGCACTTGAAAAGACAAAAAATCAATCCAGTTCATGGATGGGAAAAAAAAATAATAAGACTTAAAGACAGAAGAGTTGGCACAAGGGCAAACACAAAATTATCACAGCCCCCAAAATGGATCCAGTCACAATGCCAGATGCAACACAGGAATAGTTCAGATCCAGAACAGAGCTTTGCAGCCCCTATCTATTTCTGGGATAATCAGTACCATGGGGGAAAGGGAAATAGAAACACTATAAAGTTTATCTAAGGGATGGAAACACACCCAGCACTTGATGTGAGAAAAGACAAAGTGCTATCGTCTAGCATGTGTACTGCAGGAATGGCCACAGGCCTGGGCTGGGATCAAGGTCTATTGCGCTGAACTGCATGAGTGCACATGGAGAGGCTGAGGTGAAAATACTCTCTCACCATCTGCTCTGACAGCATCTGAACCGAATATGCAGAGACTGATGCTTTGGGATTTTTCCCCCGAACAACTCAGAAATTAATGAAAAGCCTCCTATGATCCATAATCCAAAATTCAGCAATCATTTTCATGTTTTCCCATCTTTGTTCGAAGCACATCACAGAAGATAAAAGGCTGCAGCCTCAGCTGGTCTAAAACATTATTGAGCTCAGGTGAAGCGTTCCAATTTACTACCACTGGAGACTTAGGTTTCTAAAACTTGTTGATCTGCTCCAAAGATGTTGGAAGTTAGGAGAAAGTGTCCTGCTAGAGTTTTGGGCAAAGAGATCAAGAGAGATGCAAGAGAGAAAAGTTTGCACTCCATGTAATCAAAACAACTGAGCCAGAGAGTGAGAGGACAGAGGGGAAGAGGATCAGAGAGAAAACCAGATAGACCAAGATTTCGAGAGTGGCTAACGACTTTGGAGGTCTCATTTCTAAAGACCCCAACTTAAAGAAGACCAGATTATCCCACCTGTGAATCAGTAGAGATTCACTGCTAGGATCAGCAGCAGGGGAGCGGATTGCAAACCTGAGAACCAACACGGCCGGTACCAACTCCTGGCTCTGCTGGCTGGTCTTAACTAAAATTCACTGCCTCTGCTTTTCACTTCCCAGTCCAAGCTGTCTTGACTATAGAGCATGATGACCTCTTTGAAGAAGGAATTGCCTCCCATTCTGGATGGGACACCTTCTACCTAAATTTAGACATCAATAACACAGATGTCACTCCAGCTTCCCTTGCAGTTGGTGAAGAGAAAGAGGTTTTCTCAGGAGATCGGTGTTAGGTGACCATTTTATGATGTCCCACTCTCTATTAAAACTGTATTGTCTGTACTGTTTCCATTTCCTATAGCTCCGATGTAGGCACCCACACCGTAAACTTGGCCATCTAAATCCCAACCTATATGTCTCTGTCTCCATTTCAAGGAGCCCAGATTCCAGTCTGACCTCAGTATACAGCAATAACACAACTAATGTTAGATAGATCTGAACACACTGAGGCACTGGGCTCACAGCCACCAGTTATTTCGGGACTCAGCTCCTAACCTGCACCATAGCTAGGAAACCACTGGGAATCAGGGACCGAAATGCCTCTGTGGATCAAGATCCAAATTCCTGACTTACTGGAAGTGTAACAGCAATGACCTTTACCCACCTTCCAAGGGCTTCAGCGGAGTTGTTGTGGTTTCATACTCCCTCTAACATCCACTGCTGCTGATCTGCTGACCTCAGGGGTCCTGGAATGTAGCCCACATTTGGGGCAGGATGAGAGTTGGTACTATGGCCTTTTTCCCATTCCCAAGAACCAGCCTATAATCAGAAACTGGCAAACCTCAGAAAGTTTGGTGTGCCATCCAAAAAAGTTCATATGAAAACCTTGGGGACAGGAACCTGGATCCAACTCTGCTGAGAGCAAACAGGGCTTCTTACCATAGCAGGGCAGAAAGTGCTAGTAACAATAGGCGTTTTGTGGTGTTTCACTTTGAGCCCCAACTGGAGCCAAGGAGCGCACACCATCTGCAGATGTATTTTAGACTGCAATGAACCTTTTTTTTCCTACATACCAGAGTGAAAAAAAGGCTGGGAAAAGGCTCTGGGTTGTCACATCTATTCAAATATAGCTAGTCAGTCACTAATGACAACCTACATTGAGACATGTCCAAAACACAAACCAACCCTTTGATGGAGGTTTTTAAAAGTCTGAATAATAAGGGCTTGGGTTTTTTTCCTCTCCTCTTCTTTATTTTCCCCTCAGTTCTTCAGGGTCCCCAGATCAGAAGTGAGAGTGCCAAAATACGAGGGGAACTGCCCATCCTGCCAGGTTCCCTCAAAGCAATGAATACTGTTATTCTTCAGGTCCCACAGCATGCTTTCACCAAGGTCTCTGTTCACTTTAATTCCTTGCTGTCCGACGGGGGCTGAGAGCACACGCGCCTCCCCAGTGATCAAGACAACATGTTAATTTGCCTGTGCATTAGTTGTTGCAGCCAGTGATGGGCAAACTTCAGGAAAGTAGTAACTAGTAAAACTGAAATTAAATATCAGCTTTCAGGGCACACAGCCCTTCTTGTACAGCTGCCCTGACATGTTTTGGGGGAATTTAAGTCCTTCTTCAGATCTGCCCTGAAGAGGGACCCATGTGTCCAACTAGTTGTTGATATATTTCTATCTAGATAAAGTAATCTAATAAAAAATCTCTTTACCCTACAAACTTGTCTCTTCTTTTGACAACTAGACTATCACCTCTCAACTTTTCAGGCACATAGGGACCTTGATTTTGGACCATAAAAGCTATTGAGGCTCTGCAGGCTGGGGCGCTCCGCTAGATGCAGGCATGGTTTCTCATCTCTGCTGCCAGGTCTTCAGTCCAGTGAGAAAGACACTGGCGTGTGTCTAGAAATATCTGAGGATTTGGTTTTTTGCTTTTCACAATCGTACTCACACTTCGATGCAGATACAATTCAGAGAAACACAGAGTTGTGAGGGTCCTGGATGTGAGGGGAGCACGGAGGTGGTGCTCTTGCCAATGGATCCAGAAGTTCCCCACTGAAGTCAGAGAAAGCCAAAATTTTCCTCTCCATGAGCCTCTAGAGAATAAGGACCACCTTCAAATCCCACCTGCATTTGGAGGTGAAAACCAGAAGCTGGGCAGAGGGGAACTGTAGGGTGGTCTTTGACAGCCAGCTCAGCCAGTGACCGTCTCTGGTAGGATCATCTCAGAATTTCCACCACTCGGCTGTTTCCTGTAATTGTGTAAGGGAACACAAACAGAGGCAGCAGACACGCTGGCTGGCCTGATAAGATTAAGCAAATTTTTAAACAGCATCATTCCAAGAGAGAAATCAAAATGCCCAAGTTTGTCGTCTTCTCTTTATACTCTCTCCCTAAGTCTGAGTAGGAAAAGCGAAAAAGAAAGCTTCAGATATTTCTGGTTAGTATTTTAAACCTTTCCACTACTCTAACTAGGAAATGCTGCAAAACTGCTCTAGATACTCAGAGCTAATTGAGCCAGTGAGTGCAGGAAAGTTCATTGAACCAGACTGAGCCAAGCAACAAATTATAGCCTGCATGACCTACAGAAGAGTCTTTTCATCTTTATTGTTTTAATTCCACTCTTCTTTTTAATTAAACAGTTTATCTTTCAGGATAAAGAGGAAATCCAAAATGCCATTACTTGGGAATTTTCAAGTATTTATTGTCTTGCAAAGTCTATCCCTGGACATTCAAAGATTTGATATGGCTCGGTTCTGGCTTATGAACATTTATAGACCCATTTGTAGAACAAATGTAGATTTGTAGGAAGGTCCTATGGACCTGAAGGAAGGCCTGCATGGACACCAGATCATTTAAAATCAATAATAAGTGGACTTCAGCAGGATCAGGATTAATCCCACTGTTTTTTCCTGAGAGCAAGGAGCTTTTCTCCTCCAGCTTTCCATAGCTGTCAGGATCTCATGCTGCAAGGATATTGTGTTATCCCAGCAGACAGTTAAAATGGCAGTTGGGTAGTTACAATTAATAGCAATTATACAAATAATTCTGATAGACATAAAATGACTCACAGTCTCATAAAAACACCTCTCGAGCTGGAACACAACTTTGCACCAGCCAGGTTAAGACTAAGCAATATTGTCCATCTCTTTGTGGCAGACATTCACTAATTCTAATAAACATGGAAAATGTGACTTCTCTTTCCATCATGATCTGGGTAATGGTCATAAGTTCAGACAAGCAGAGATTTGGTATAAAACCAACAGGAGTCCTGACAATTCAATGAGAGGTTTTTCTCTCTATGCTTCTATGTCTGTTGCTTTTTCTCCCCACTTATATTTAGCACACTTAAAAGAACTGCAGAATAATCTTTATTTATACCCATAAAATAAATCCAGAGGGAGTCAAAGAGCTGATGAAGAAAACTGTGCAAGGCTGCAAAGACAGCAGATGTCCTTGAACATTGTGAATCCAAATCCAGAATCAACAAGTTTGTTAGGAGAAAGCGATGCATGGGCATGGCATGAATGAACTCCAAAGAGTACAGTGGGACATCTATGTGTTAGGCACAGAGGATGATAAAACATACCTGTACTTACGTCACTATGGTCATCCCAAAGGAATTCATGATTACAGATTAACATATGGAGATATTTTCACTTTCCTCAGAAAAGAAATTGCTTCAGTCTACATTATGTCAAGACAGAACAACAGAATCAGTGGGACCAGAAGTAGAGAAAAAATTTGCACCCAGCTGAAACTAGGGAAAAACTTGGTACAGAATCATAGAAAAGGGCTGAAAACAATCCCAGGAGCCATGTACCACCTTCTGCTGCCCCCAGACAGCAACCCTGCAGAGAAGGACTTGGGGGTACCGGTGGATGAAAAGCTGGACGTGAGCTGGCAATGTGCTCTCGCAGCCCAGAAGGCCAACCCTATCCTGGGCTGCATCAAAAGAAGCGTGGCCAGCAGGTTGAGGGAGATGATTCTGCCCCTCTGCTCCACTCTGGTGAGACCTCACCTGGAGTACTGCGTCCAGCTCTGGAGCCCTCAGCACAAGAAGGACATGGAGCTGTAGGAGCGGGTCCAGAGGAGGGCCACAAAAATGACCAGAGGGCTGGAGCACCTCTCCTACGAGGACAGGCCGAGAGAGTTGGGGTTGTCCAGCCTGGAGAAGAGAAGGCTCCAGGGAGACCTTCTTGTGGCCTTTTAATACTTAAAGGGGGCTTAGAAGAAAGATGGCGACAAACGTTTTAGCAGGACCTGTTGTGACAGGACAAGGGGTAATGGTTTTAAACGAAAGGAGGGTGGGTTTAGACTAGATATAAGGAAGAAATTTTTTACGATGAGGGTGGTGAAACACGGGAACAGGTTGCCCAGAGAGGTGGTAGATGCCCCATTCCTGGAAACATTCCAGGTCAGGTTGGACGGGGCTCTGAGCAACCTGATCTAGTTGAAGATGTCCCTGCCCACTGCAGGGGGGTTGGACTAGATGACCTCTAAAGGTCCCTTCCAACCCAAACCATTCTATGGTTCTATGATTCTATGAAGACAAGATCTAAACCCGTTCCCACAGATCCCCGTAGCAGATCTCACAGGTAACACTGCCAGTGCTCACTGTGTTTCTACTATTCCTAATGTCCAAACTGATTTTCTCCTGTAATTTATGTTCATTGCTTCCTGTCTTAGCTTCATACATAGGCAATGTGTAATTAAGAAACCAAACCTTGAAGTCTTCATAGTCCTTAATTCTGGAGTGTCAGCCAGCCTAGACCTGATTTTTTTTTTGGTAGCCACAAGTTAAGCTAAACATGGGATCTAAATGTCTCCACTCACCCTTAAGGAAATACAGATCTAGGGTCTCAGGCTCGTAGCAAGCAGTCAAGCAACCCGGCGACTCTTACCTCTCTTTATTCTGGCAGAAACTTGAATAAATTGCACCCTTGGTTTTATATCGCATAAGAGAAGAAGAAATATGGACTGGCTCAGAAGTAAAAGGCTTCAGAAGAATATTGATGGGCTAGGGGGCAAAGTCCTGAGCAAATATATCTCAGGAGCTGAAGGGGAAGATTCCTGGCAGGAGGGAGGAAAGATGCACAGAAGAGGAGTTGAAGCCTCTTCTGTGAGGCCTGGGACTTTTCCCAACTCAGCCAGAATACCCTTTCTGCAAATATTTCAGGGCCTCAGAAAATGTTGGATGATATCAGTTTAGTCCTCCATAAAAATAGCTGAAGCAAGGGGCAGGGAAGAGAGGGTGCTGCTCCGTTCATCTGTGCCTCTTGCAATTCCCTGGCAGAGTCCTGGCCTGACCCTTCTCGGTCCGTACCAGGATTTGGCTCTGTGGATAGTGACAGCAAGTGACATTTTGATAACATTCCTTATTTTGTTTTCTTTCAAGGGTCTGTTACAGAAATCTGCCCTTTTGCTGCTTCACTGGTTTAACTCCCCTGTGAACTCTGAATCTCCAAATTATGAAATCGTAGACAATACAAAAGGAAGCTTATGAACCAACAGCAGTATTTTGGCTGCTTCAGCAGACACGCATTTGGACCAGCAGCTAATCCTCTTAATAATTTCTCATCACTTCATCTACTGACGTGAACAGGGTGTCTGTCTGTTCCTCATAGTAGGATCTCTCGGGCTGTGCACTTCAGAGAGCCTGTAAAAACACAGTGATTTAATATGCTTAAATCCCCCCCAGCTGAAAAGAGAGCTGCAGAGACATCCCGTGTCACCACGAGAGCCCATCTATTTTGATTGAGACAAGAGCGGTGACTGTGCTGCATGAGTGCTCATCAGTGCCTGTCCGCGAAGGTTTAGTAACGATTTCTAACTCACGCAAAAGCATTATTCATCTATTTTGGTGATAATCGATGCCTAGCACAAAAGTCAAGGTTCGCTTTGCTTGTCTAATCCAAACTTCCCACCTTCTCCCTTGTATTTTGGCCTATGCCTCATCCCCCAAGCCGGAGATGCTCTCTCAGGAATGCGATAAGACTTGAAACAGGGACAATGGCCCCGGGGCTGTGCCCGGTCGGATGGGGTGGGTTCGCTCTGCTCTTGGTTTGAAGTCTGCAGCACGGAGCAGCAATCGCTGAGCCCAGGCAGGGCGCAAGTCCCAACTCGACCTCAGCACACAGCCAAGCTGGGAGAAGTGAATCAGGAGGGGAAGGGTTTGGAAAGGAGTAATTGAAAGCTGAACCAGCTCTCCAACTCTGTTTACAAATGGTGCCACTTCAGTCAATTCATCAGGTACCAAAGCACCTCTCCGGTGTCTGCTCCTCCCACTCCATCACCCTGGGCCTGGGCTTAAAAATTGCATCAGCCAAATTTGCCCTCTTGGCTGCTGCCAGGACCGCTAATGTCAGCAAGATGTGCTGCCTTTCCACCTGGGTCTCAGGTACCTCCTCTGGAAGAGGTGACAGGACCCTGGGCAGGCATCACTCACTAATTTATTGATTCTTCCATTTCACTCTTCTTTTGATACTTCCACCCGTGAAAGGAGTTTGAATGCTGTACAGATCGGGTTTAGCCCACAGTGCCCCAGTAGGCACTTGTCTATCGTGGTGGCCAATATTCAGCGAGTGATGGGCAATTCAGGACACGTACTACCCAGCTTTTCTGCCCCAGCTCCCTATACAGAGAAGCTGCTACGATGCTAAAGCCGCATCCTGTAGCTAGACAGTTTGAGTATGGCCCTTCATCAACACTGTCTGGAGGACGTCATGCTCCCTTCAGTCTCTGAAATAGGAAAGAAATTTTTTAGTTTCTCTACAGTGGTCTGCATACCGCCCCTCTTTGCATCCAGGGCAGTAAAACAGAGCAATCTGCACCTTTCACCTCAGCCGTCTGCTTTTCATTTTCTCCTTTAATCACAAGCAGGTTTCAGCTATCAAGTGTGAAAGTTTAGCAGACCCAGAGACCGCTGCAGAGGAGGAGATCCAAACTCAACGCAAAATTCAGTTTGTGCCTGCTGGTATACCTGATCCCTGATTTGAAAAAGAGGATTTGCTGAATGTTTTACCCCTGTAGAGAGAAAGAAAGAGGGAAGATCTACAGTCTCAGGAAGGTAGCTAAGCAAATACCAGCAGTACTATAGACAGTCTCCCCCTGCTTTCAGGAACAAAAACCACCTTCTCTGTGATAAAAAGAAACACAAACGATGAAGAAAAATGTGCATGGTTACTGACTCACCCAGCCCAGCGCCAGCAGACCTCTGCTCATTTTCCTACATGTTCTGCATTTGCACAGCGCCTTGCACCATGGAAAAATAATAACTTCACTCCAGCTCTTACAGGATGGGTACCAATGGCTTAAAGCCCACCAGCAGAAGAAGGTGAGGGAGAAGCGGGGACACACAGTGACTGCACGGGCAGGAGTGCTCCAGGTGTGGATTCACACGGAGGTTTCTCACAGGGGGATCTGTGAACCCGGGAAGTGTCTCCAGCTGGAGGATGCACGTGCATAGCCAGTGCAGCCTTTAAGAGGCAGTGGGTGGCTTCTCAAAGACAAATCTAACACAGGGAATGATGCAGAGCTTTCCAGCCCAGCAGGAACAGCTCCCCGGGTGGGACAGTCTCTCCTGGAGTTGTTTCCATCACCCCGTGGACTGCTCAGTCCATCAGGTTTGAGTAGGGTGAAGTGTACGTGGTGGGACAGGTCTGCTCTGAATCATGCACCAGAGCACAGCGGGGAAGTTAATGATGCAGGGAGCAAATTCCTCAATGCCTGAGGGAGGAACAGATATGTTAAAAGACTTTTTGTTTTTCCCTCCAGAAAAAAAAGCTGCAAGTGGAGTCAGCTTTGCTTTCTCCACTCTTGTTTTAGTCAGTTTATATAGCTCCAAACACCGTTCAGCTGGGCATGTCTATACACAGGGGAGGAAAACACAGGTTCAGGGTGATGTATCTGATCACAACGCCCTGACACACACACCCCCCTTGTGCCTGTGAGAGTGGGGGGGCGGAGGGGCCATCCTCCTGGAAAGGCTTGTGCGAGCAAGACTTTGGGGACTCACCGTTCGCCTCCCAACCGTCTGGTCCCCTTAGGAAAATCTCACAGACAGTGATAGCTGCTACTACTTGTTTTCTCTCACCGTGCCTGGCAGCGTCCCACGCATTCACCTTTTGAAGTATGTTCCCAAGGCTATGTTGGCTGTATCAGCCATCCTCCACCCCTGGACTCTTTGAACTTGCTGACGAGTTTTTCGTGCTCAGCATACCAATATCTCACAACTTCCATCCGGCTTAAAAGCCACCTCTCCATTCCTCTTAATCTTGTAATGTGCATGTTGTTCTGATGCTTAAACTATTTACTATTTTTGTGTCTGGCAAGTGCATTGAAACCTGAATTCTAGCAGTCTCAAGAAAATTATGAAAACAAATAACTCTAACAGTATATCTAAGTGATTTCTATTAATCTACAGTCATCTCCTCTGTCCCTTCTCTGAACCACTAGGTAGCATCAATATTATTGCTGTTAACGTTATCTCTCCAGAAGTCAATCAAGATTGGGGTCTTATCATGTTAGATACTGCTTTTTGCACAAAAGAGCAACTAGTTATTGGACACTGAATAGAAAAATGTGGAAAAAAAGTGAAGTGACTTGAAAGGGACTTGGCACGGCTGCTTCTCTCGTTGGCTGGACCATGGCAGCAATGAACTCGGGGTGTGTGTGAAGGTGCTGTCAGCAGACACAAGTTTGCCCAGATTCACTCATTTATCAGATCTGCCCTCCTGGCCCTGTCACTCCTGAGCTGGGGATGAAATCTCCCCATGCACATGGGATTTCAGAGAAGTTTAATTATTCTGTGGAAAAAAATTTAATTATTTTGTGCTTAAGCTAACATTAAGGTATTTTTGTACCATAACATTGACCGAGCATTGCTACTGTGGGTGAGTAGCACGTGTTGTATTAAAATAACACCACACATTGCATTTTAATGGGGATCAAGGGTGAAAAAAGTCTAACAGTTTGGTAAATCCGTGCCTCAAGTTATTTTGCCATGCAGTGCAATAATCCCACGACTAAATATTTTTTGCTGCCTGACATTTCCTACAGTTAACTCCTCCCAAGAACCAAAGGGATTGAAACAGGCAGGTATAAGCTCCTCACTGGTGTAGACGGGAAGGATTATTGTAGGATGCTGAAGTGGCAATGGGGAGGGGGGCGTTTATACTGAATTTGCTGCTCTGGATAATAAAAGTGCTGAGGCATCGTGTCAGTTGTTGTCAAACTTACACTGGTCCTTCAGCAAGAGTCCTGTGTGATGTGCACTTCCCAAACCAGCACCTCCCCTGCGCACAACGGCATTCATGAAAACTGTGTTTGCTTGCTCTTCTGCAAAGACAAGACAAATGGCTCATCTGCAACGAAACAGCTTTGTCACCTGCTGACGAGATGGTCCTGAGGGGACACTGCTCCAGGAAAAGAGATTGCAATTTGCTGGAGAGGGAGGATGCTGTGGAGACCTGAATGGCGGCCATCACCATGAACCATCCACCCCGTAGGCTGCGCTACCAGCAGAGCCTCTGGCTTGCAGCAGCCATTGCTCCTGCAGAAGAGATTTTCTGGCTTGTCTCCTTGGCTCGGACACATCACTCTCCCAGCTTTTCCCCTAAATAACTTGTCTTTGCAACCCTCAGTTCGTCGGCAGCGATAGCCGCCTGAGGAGAAGCAGTCCCCTATCAGTCTGCAGAGAAGGGCTCAAAAGCAGCTGTGCCTTCTGGAGCCACCCCAGTTCCTTCAGAGGGCCGTACGCCCAAAACCACTTGCTCAAATTACCACAGTATTGACCCACTAATCCCAAATTAGATACACAGGAAACACAGCAATTTTCAAGAGAATCTGTGTCTGTGAGTGGATTCAAAGTCACTTGGGAATGTCACCTCTCTGGACCTGTGCTGATGGTGGGGCCACAGCCCCACCAAACATACAAAGAGCCTTAAGTTCATTTCTCTCTGTGTCTCCCCATGCTCACCATATTGTAAATATTGTGCTTATACCCTGCAGCTATTACAAACCTGGGACTTTGTTCCTATACGTAATATTTTCCTTTCCAAGGACAAACATAATAAGCAGGTTTCTAACGTGCTGGAAATGCTAGGGAATAGTCTGTGCTCAAGGTAACAGTCCACTTGTGTTGAGTGCCGACCATCCTAGATTTCTCCCTTGGCTCTGGGCTGGGAAACACTCACTGATGCTGGGGAGCTCTAACGCTGGAAGAGTGGCAAGAGCAGGGGACCCGTGTGGCATCAATCCACCCTGATAGCACAGACACCCCCAAACTTACCCCATTCGGAGGACCACCTGCAAACTCCAAACATGGCAAAGATGCCATCAAGAGATGGAGATGCGATGCCAGAGACCCTCCCCACCCATGTGGCCATTCAATAAAGATGTAATCATCAGATCAGAGCATCTTATGTACGTAGAAAAGGGCTGGCCAGAAACAGCCAGGGTCCAGCTGCCAGACAGCCACACACTGCCAGTTACGACATGGCCAACAACGTGCCCCTGTTATGTGCTTTGCTATTTGCTGTACGGAGTAAAGGGGGTAATGATCTTGCTGCTGAGTGCTAGAGAGGTTAATGGTCCTTGGCTGTTGGGAAAGGCATATTCTGGAGAAAAAGGTGACATCACAGCTCACTAATATCTGTGAGCGCTGGAGCAGAACAAAAATTAAAGTTTGGACCTCAAACTGGGAATCTCAGGAGGCGGACGGACTAAGCCTGCCAAAAGTGTCAGTTGCTTCGTAGAGCCCCAGTCTGGTGTTAAACTCTTGCCATACAAGGTAGCAATAAACTTAGCAGCCATCGTCACTTGAGCTGGGGATCAGGGACAAGAAGGAAGAGGCCTGCAGATGAAAGCTAGGGCTGGTGAGCACCTTGCTGGCCAAAGGAAGCCTTCCCTCAAACCTCGTTGAAATGTGAATTCTGCCACTGTGCAAGGCTTGAAATCTGAATGTTTCCTGACGTCCCACACTGCTATTAAAAATAAACCAAAAAGGTTTCCAACAAAGCAGCACATTTTATATATGCCAGGAAGAAAATGAATTAAAAATGTATATCTTTGTTTCTTCCTGACAGTGCCCCATTGATGCAAAGCAGCGAGCAAAGTAGAGAAACAATCAGCGCTCTGCAAAGAGGTGCCCATAACCACGCAAGGAGGAGGTTTTGTTCCCCACCCTTGGACTACGCTCACTAATAATCTGGATTTCCACGCACATCTCCCTCCCCACCATGGGGAAATCTCAAGGCCTATTCGTGTGCAATGGCTCTTGAAGGGAGTAAGCTCTTTAAACCATCCCTGACACTGTGGAAAAATCAGGAAACTTTAATTAAGGGAGCAAAAACAAAAAAACACCCACAAGGCATTTTTGTATTTACTTTCACTAAGTGCAAAAATGAACTTCACAGGAGTTTCATCCCACAGGAATTTCCAATATTTTACTATTTGTTTCCGTTATGACTTGGGACAAAATGTTGAAATACCAAAGCATTTTCATAGAATGAAGTGTTCTGGGAAGCAATATTTTGTACGTCATTTTGACGTGTTTCAGACTTGAACTTACACCTGGCTGAGCTGCTGAGAGGTGGCCATGCAAGTGCCTTGTGGTCCCAGGTTCCTTTATAAACCAGCCTCAGAACATCCGAGACTTCCCACCCAAAATACATCACCAGGTCCCACAGCACAACACAGAAATGCAACAAGGCAGAAGGCAGTAGTTCGTCAGGGGATATGTAGTCCAGCTAATGACTTGGCCTATCTAAGAGAACGGGCCATCAGATCTCCATCCTGTATGAGCTGAGCATACATAAATGTTGAACACAGCTGAGCCCAAATGTTTCGTTTCAGTATTGTTGGCTTTGTTTATTTTTTAGCATAAAAGATGGACAATTCTCAGCCAACTGTAAGAGTTTATTGGTCTGTCAGCAATCCAGAGACATCCCCACCTCAAACTGCATAGCAGAACTGCACCCCTGCTGTCTTCTCCATGACGCAGATGGGCAGGAGAGGGAGGCTGTGGTGGCCAGCGCTGGGAACGCCTGTCCACACCAGCATGTCCTTGGCCTGGATCCGTTCTGGGGGCTGGATCTGCCCATGTCTTCCCTCCATCACCATCTTCAAGAGATCAAGCTTCTAGCTTAAGCTTGTCGCTTAAGCTCTCTCACTAAATCTGCCTTCCTTTTGTGATCATTTGTCCCAGTCCTGGCTTGCAGAGTTTTCCAGAGGAGATCAGGCTCAGGGAGCAGAGCAGCGAGTGGTGCCACCAGGAAGAAAGTCTCCTTTGGAGGAAAGGGGAAAAGCCTCATTCTCAACAGAGAGCTGTAACAAAAAATCCCAGTGGTACAAGAGCCCTTGTGCCTTTTTCTGTTGACCAGTCTCAGCATCAGATTTCACATCACCTGGCAGAAAAGGATGGCAGAACTGATTGTGAGTTTTAATTTTTCAAACACGTCTGCCCTAAGAACTGCTATTGTACATTTTCCACGTCTGATACTTTCTCACATGTTGTTTTGTGCTCTCCAACCATTGCCTTTCTGGGAATTCAGGTGACCTGTGGCTTGTGCAGGAATTTCCTTGCCAAACTTCATTCTTCCAGACATTTCTGGTATCAAGAAAAATAAGCCCCACTCCACACACATCCCCTTTTTACCTTTGAAACCTCAATTTCTCCTGGAGCAAGCACGGATCAGGAGCTGGCCAGGACCACACACAGCTCTTCTAATATCCCAGCGTGACGAACAAGAGGGGGATGGAGGAGACAACCAGCACACTGTGCAGGAAGGAAGGAGATGGAATCCAGCCATCAACAGGAAAGGACCGTGAAGCCCTTGCTCAGATCAAAAAACCTATGAAAATGAGTGGAGCTTTTGACAGAATAAGGACAGAGGCCCATGATCTGCATCCTAGAGCTATGCATGAGACATTCCTCCAGGCATGAGCCCCATTTTGGACAGAGCAGGCTGGCATGCCTATTTCTTCCTCTCGGACCCCTTGCAGGTCTCTCCATGGGCTAAACTCTTATGCGCAGCCAGGGACAAAGGTGGGCTTCTCACTGCCAGCTCAGCCCCAAGGCTGGTCCAAGCCCCTTGCAGAGCTCCTGGTAGGGTGGGGGACTGTCCCCAAGGCTTGCCTAGAAATAAATAAGTTTTGCATTCCTGTGGGTTTCCTGGCAGGCCGAGGAATCACACCCTGCTGAGTTAGGATCACAAACATTCTTTTACTGTGGACTTACCTTCTGGTGTAACGGAAGGATTGATTTCCACCGTAACTTATAAGTCAATAAGTCACAGGCTACAAGGATGCATCTAGCCAAGGGCTGGAAACAATGCATTGGACAGAGTTCTTGCAGAATGGGATCAGTTTGTTCCAAAGGCAGGTCTTCACCCAGCAAAAGGTGTTGCCAGCAAATGCAGCTCCTTCCTGGAGCCCACAGCCCTCCATGCATCTCTTGTAGCAAGCACTTTCTCAGCTTACAAACAAGTCTTGCTCTTCCCAGTATTTTCAGGGTGTAGGAAGATTTTCAATGCATGGTCTCCATGGCCACAAACACACTGTGCATGTTGTGGGCTTAATAAAGAAAGAGAATTTCTTATACTTTCCATCATATCATTTCCACCAAGATATGACACATTCTCGGGTCCAATCAGTGGAAGCTTTTACTTAAGAAAAGACTGGGAAAGACGTCTGTTGTAGCAAATATCAGCTGATATTAATTGGGAGGGGGCATTTATCTCCTATAGTGGTATGCTAATTCAAACCAGATCAGATTTCCTTGGACACCATGGTGGCAGGCTCAGATGTTACAAGAACCAGGACTGCTCGTAAGAGCAGACTCGCCTAAACCCTAGAAAAGCTGTAACCTGGCCAGAAAGCACCTGACTTGCTGACAGGGTAGATTCAACTGGTCCCACTGCTGTAAAGTCTGCACATTCAGATGTCCAAGCCCATGTCAGGCCAGGACTTCACCTCTTTTTCCTTGCCATAGTGCCAAGAACGCTCAGTTCTCCGCGCTGCAAAAGGCTGAAGCACGTGGCTTTCTTTCCAACCAAGAATCAAGGAAATCATGAATTCTCAACCTTTCAGTAACCTTTAAATAATGCACAACTTATCTAAGTTGGGACAGATCCTGTCATTTTGCATCACTGCAAATTCATCCTACAGCTGCCCAGTAGGAACTGATGAGGAGTCACACCACGAGGGGAATAATTTGCTGGTGTCAGGGCGATAGAACTGATTACTTCCCACTCCTGCAGGACACAAAGATATGTATTTGTGGCATTGGGTTCAGAGGTTTTGGCTCCAAAAAGCTCTTGTCTCAGTTTGCTTGAGACGCAGGGAGTGAGTGAAGACACCAGAGAGTCAAAGAATGCTTCTCAAAGTATGCGATTCCTCAGGGTTGTAGCAATCAGGATTTCCAGATGTAAAGTCCCCTCACAAACTCCAGGAGAAAAATGTCCAAACACAGTTACAGGCAGGGACAAGAGCAGCCTGAGCAACCCTGCTTGCTGACTGCTGGCCCCAGCTTTAGGTGGGGGTCCCCTTTTGTACCCAGGTATGCAGAGAAGGGTACCACGTTGGCTGACAGATCAGCCATGATCACTCTCAGGATCTGCTCCCTAACTACACTTTACCAGCATAATTTTACCTCTCACCTTTTTTTACTCTCTTCCTAACTAATTTGTTATCTACGTGGTTGTTTCCTACTTCTGCTCCTAGACCTTACCATAGCCCCTCTTCCAGTGATGCTGAGTGCCTTCTTTGATGCTCCATGCTAAACAAATTCTTTCCCTGGAGTCCTAAATGACACTAGAAAAAATATTTCCCCATATTGTTTTTCGGGCTTGCCACTTTCCAGATGTGCTGGCTCCACCACCGTAGGAAGGGTCAGCCCGAAATGAGGAACACCTCGTTTGCAGAGGCAGCGCTGGGAAGCAAGAGCAGCATAGACGGAGGAGGAATCGGGCGGCCTTGCAGAAATGCTGCCCAACGTTGAAGGTGGCACCAATACCTCGCAGCAGCAGCTTCCACAGGTCATTGCAGCATTTGTAAGAAAACTCTGTTTCCTATTTATTTGTCACCTCTGAGTGCAGGTATGTTAGAGATGGCCACAGTATTACAGGTAAACAGAACAGAACACCCTCCAATAACTTTAAAAGCAGAGCCCTTGGACTCAAATATCTTTTTATCTGTCACGTCTTCCTATATGATCTGCAAAGCTGCAAGTCTGTATACAACAGCATCTACCCACAGGTGGGTTCGCTCTCTCTGCAGCTTCAAAAATGAAAATAAAAAAATAAATTCCCAGCGCAGGCACAGAAGCACCAGAACTAATTTTCCAGCAGATGCAAGAGACCATCAACTAACGTAGGAAATTAAATGTTTAAGGAAATTATAGAATGAAAATATAAACTCTTGAACAGGAGCCAAAAAATACAAATTCCATCATTTATCAAAAAAACTCCAAAATGAGCCTGAAACGGTGTGGGGATGGCTGAATGAAAGGCTATATTCAGGCAGCAGCACTGTTTAGCTTACTTTTTGGACCTTTTCCCTTTATTGATGCTGTTGGGAGGCCCTCATTCCAAAACCTCTAATGCCATCGTGTTCTAGGATGAGTTACTAAAAGCAACCGTTCTTCTGCATATGAAAACATTCGATTATTTGCATGTTCGGTGTCTTTAATGCCTCTTTTGTGCCTCTGTTTTTTGCAGGGAGAGGCAGATGAGGGGTCTTGAATTTCAGCAGTATTCTGATATAAACTTCCTCTGAGAGAGGGAAGGCAAAGAAGAAAAAGTCTTTGCAAGCCTGAAATGGAGTTGTGGAGGGCTGGCTTTCTTGATTTACTTGAAGGGACTGATGAAGGTGTTTATTCAGGATTTGTGGAGTCCTGCCAGCCCTTAAATAAAGACTCAGGCCTGAAGTTTCAGCATTACCTAGCATTCCTTGAGCCATGTGACAAAAAATGCCCAATCTGAATGATCCCAAACTGTTGCTGTAGTGGCACGAATACTGGCACTGTGCACAGGACAGATGAAGGGCTCAGAAAGCTGCTCCATAAGCATCTCCACACAGAAAAGTGTGAGGGTGTGTAGTGCTAGGCAAGTGTTTTGGAGCAGAAAACCTGCTGGCAGGTCACAGCCATCAAGTCCAAGCCTCCATGTGGTCATCTTGGCTCTCTGTGGTATGCTCTAGAAGGTTACAGGAAAGCTGAAGGCACCTGGCCAGCTGTAGACATGTTACCAGCATTAGGAAGTACTTTAAATACTGTCCAATTGACCTGTGAAACTCACTGTTACAAGGCATTACCAAGACTCTGGGTATAAGCAGATCATGGCTTGCTCCCTAGCACGTTGAATGATGTTGAAAGAGTGTCTGGTGCTGGCGGAGATCCTACCCTTCTGTAAACGCAGGTTAAACCTCAGTTAAAACTGCTGCTGAGCTCTGCTGTGCAATTGCAAAGGGCTAAGAGCTCACAAATGGCCAGTGGCCACAGCTCAGCAGAGAAGTGGTAATTCATTATGCCATGATAATTCAATTGCTTGTGATTTTCTTCCCATAACCAACAAACCTAGCAGGAATCCAAAAGATAATTGTTTGCATTTACGGCTAACAAGATTAGCTGGTCATAAGAGCCAATATTAAACAAACAAAAATAAGAGGTTTGGAAGAAATAAAAGTCTTCAGGGTTTAAGCCAGTGAATGGGGATTAGGACAAAATTTCTCTGAGGTTCACTTTATTCCTAATCTCTTGTGGCTTGTTACATCTCTCACCAGAGCCTCTAGCCTTTGCCCAAGAAGCCTAGACAAAGCGCTATCCTGCTCCACCGTAGGCAGGCATGGGTCTGCAGAGAACAGCCAAAGGAGGACACCTTGTCCCCGTGAATCCCACCGTGGTCCTCGATCACTCGACGCCGTCTCTCTGCATCCCATTTTTGACTCATCAGCACTTGGCACCGGAGCTCAGGATTTACCCACCAAGGTGCTCCCACAGCTCTGAGCCGCCCTGGTTTTCTCAGTCCCTCTGACTTGCTCATTTAACACTGCTTTTATTGGAGCTTTTATTATCGGCGAATAAAGAGCCCGGCTTTGCTTTCCTGGGCCGGCAGCACCATCTACAGCCTGCTCCGACATGTGCAGTCCGCTTCTGCCTGCGGGAACGCACCTCCTCCTGCCATCCGCAGCTGAGAAAAAAAAGAGACAAAAATAATTGACACGTGTTAGGGTGGAAAAGAGAAGGTGGCAGACTGAACAGCACCTCTGGGGCTAGAAAAGCTAATATACAGTCATATACAGCTGATGTATTGTACTAAGAGAAGGGAGGTGGGCTTTGTACAGCTAGGGGCAAAAAGGATGTGATTTGTAGCTAAACGTTCTCTGCTGATACAAGGTAGCACTGCACGTATTTCGAGGAGAAAGCTCTTCAGCCAGGGGGTATATGAGCCTTGCGTACTGCTTCGTGATGCGAAAGTGGGGAAGGACTTGGACAGATTTACAAAAACAGCTGGTGACAGGGCCAGGGTTGGAGCCTGTGGTCACTGCTTACAATTTCCCAGCCAACAGCAGGGTCGTTGCTACTTTTTCAAACGCAAACAAAGAGGGTCACTGACTTCAGTGTCCTAAAAACATCCACCCGGTTCAGAACAAGGGCCCATGCACCTTGACACGCATGGCGCCATGCAGTGCTTCCAAGGGCCACTTGCGGGGCAAACTTATAACCTGCAGCAGAACCATATGAAATCACTCTAACGTGCCACTGGAAAAGAGTAGGAAAAACCCAGGGCATAGCCTCTTGCAGATCTCTGCAATAGAAAGGAATTTGCAAGATAAAGCTCTGAGATAACGCTAGGAAGCAGAGCATGCCCCCATGCCCACAGAGGAGAGCAAAAGTGAAAAAACTACTTTCATCCTGTCTTCTGGTCTAGGGGAAAACCCTTCCTCATGCCCCATCACTTTAAACTCACCAGGCTGACGTTGAAGCACTCAGCTGGATAGGAGAGCTGGTACCCTAGAAATGAGCGTGGGGTAGCGTGCTGCCTTTCCCCACATGACTTGGAAACGTATCCTGAAAAATGGGTTAGCCAAAGCACTGATGTTTGTACAGGAAAGGACAGCCCTGCGTGGCCCCGGTGCTACACGCCACCACTGAGGACATTACAGCAGCTGCGTACATCTGCATTGTGATACACACAGAAAAGCGTGAGGAAGAGCTGGATGCACAAAAAATGGAACAAAATGTCCTAATCTATCCTGTCTGGTTTTGCAACAAATCTATTTTTTGCTTTGCTGTTGCAGGAGCCATGGACCAGCGAACCCCAGGGAACAGATAGATTTCTCCCTCATCTCCTTTTCCTTCCTCTCCTCTGCAGAAAGCAGGATCTGCTGTACTGGCAACAGCCCAGTTAGACCCCACCAGCAGTTGTTAGACAAAGCTCTCTGGAGCACAGATTGTACCTTGTGGCTACATCCACACTAGTAACCTAGATAGTCCCACAGGTGTCCAAGGCCTCCCACAGGATGCTAGGACACAACGAGGTAACACGGGCCAGGAACTGCTTTCCCAGTTGGTAGTTTGGCTGAAACCCTCTGCCACTCCTGAGGAACTGCTTTGAACACTTTGGGCAAAGCTGCTATATGCGGCAGGACACTGCGGTCTTGGGTACTCAGGAGTAGCAACGACCAGGTCCCACAGCCACAACTGCAAAGCAAAAGTTCCTGGCAGGAGGGAGCAGAGATTTCCCAGGAGATGCTGAAGTGCCAGGACCACGTGTCTTTGATCTCGTTCCCTCTGTCTCTCTCTCTGAGTAACAAGGGACTGTATGGGAATAAATCAGCATATTAATGGAGATGCTAATTGCAGCTGAATCTGGGATGGACTAAAATCTGCACATTCCATTTAATTATGAATTCTACAGCCCAGTTTGAACCACACTTGGAACAATTCATGAGAGCAACTATTATTTCAAAGACCAACCATCCTTTCAATGGTTTTGATATTTAGATTAAAATATAAAGGCAGATAACAGGACACATCCTGATCTCTATATCACAGCATAATCCAGACCACCTCCCTTATAGTGGAGGAGCCATTCACAGTAACTGAGGTCAGGATAGGGCCCTGTATTTGAAAATGTGCCTTTTTAATAAAAGGCAGAAATACAGTTCTGTTCCATTTCTCCTTGGCTGAGCAATGCTGCAGTGATAAATAATTGGCATTTCAATGCCTCTGTGCAGTGACCACATTCTTGAGTGAGCACAGACCTATGAAGTTTCTGTAACTACAAACCCTACATATTGGTGTGTGTATATATGTGTGTGTGTGTGAAATATATATATGTGTGTGTGTGTGTGTGTGTGTGCTGCTTTGTTACCACTCCTCCCTGTGCAGAGGAGTTGGGGGGTTACCAGTTTCCCATTCCAATTTCCTCAGCCCAGGAGGACTCCACAATGGGGTTTAAACACCTTTAGGTTTTTCTTTTCTTTTTAGGCAGCTTAATGAAGGAAGTCTAAAAGAAATGAAATGTTGCCTTGCACCCACAGTGTTATGCATGGCCCAGAGCCTTGTCTTGCATCTGCTACCACTGCAGACAGCATGAGCAAACCAGTATCAAAGATCTCTCCCTCGTGGAAGCCTGTCTCAGGAGGGGATGATCTACAGCCACAGTTATGAAGATTAATGTCTCTTACAGGACTCTTTTGAGGGCAAGAGGAGAGGTGAGAAACCAGGTTCTGGATCTTCCCCACCTCCTTCCAAGCTCTGTTCATTTGCTTCTTCAGGCTGAGCTTCCAGCCCTCGACGCATCTTGCAGCAATGAGTTCCACAAATCATACCAGCACTCCTCGCTCAGCCTACTACTTTGTATGAATTATCCCCGGGCTTTGGTTATTTAGTGTAGTCTAAGTGTCCAGTCTGCCTTCTTTTGTCAGTCTGTCCTCCTGCCAGTAGCTTTTCCCCTCCCTTTATTGGTTATGGTTGCCATTCTCCCAAGACTGAGCATGTACCCCGCCGGAGACCAGTCAAGCCGCTTGGGTCTTATCTGTCAATGCAGAATTTAGAGTTTGCATCGATTGACTATTTCATGAGCTTGAGATATTTCCAGTTACAGAGAATCTGCAATAACCCTTAGGAAATAATTTTAATTAATAACATAGTTTCTTCTTTTTCTACTGTCTTTCCATTAAACCCTCTGTAGGTCCCAACAGCACCTCCCTTGGGTCCTCTTCTGCCTTTGGCTGCCTGAAGTCTCAGCCCCAAGGCCAGACGCTGGTCTCACTGGCACAGAAGCAACATCCAAAGCTAGTCCCTCCAATTTCTCCAGAATTCCACCAGCAAGAGGCCGCTCCAAAACCCTCCTCCCCCATCAATATGTGGTGGTTTTCTTCATGACTTTCTGTATTCGTCCTGGACACTTCATACCTGCATCCATCCCAAAATGTTTGCCTGGAAAATAAGCAGTTTGGCAAGTTTCCTCATTATAGCTTATTCTCACTTCTTTCTGGGGCTTTGTTCAGGAAGGAGTGGAAAGCTCCAGGGGCTTCTGTGTTGGGTCACAGCTCAAACCTGAAGATGATTTAATTGTGGCAAAGCCCAGAGCCCTTATAGCATCTTGATTTGGGATATTGCTCTGCTCCTCACAGAAAACCTAATCACAGAATCATTTGGTTGGAAAAGACCTTTAAGATCATCGAGTCCAACCGTTCCTTTCCACTACTAAACCATGTCCCTAAGCACCTCGTCTGCCTGTCCTTTAAATACCTCCAGGGATGGGGACTCAACCACTTCCCTGGGCAGCCTGTTCCAATACTTGACAACCCTTTCCGAGAAGAAGTTTTTCCTAATATCCAATCTAAACCTCCCCTAGAGCAACTTGAGGCCACTTCCTCTTGTCCTATCACTTGCTACTTGGGAGAAGAGACCAACACCCACCTCGCTACAACCTCCTTTCAAAGCTCAAAGCTCAAAGCTCACAGACTAGGTCCAGGCATGCACATACTTCCTTCTATACTGAATTTAATTTATGGTGTGTTGTCATATAAAGAGCTGTTAAATGGAGTGCTAATCTTCTCGTTTAAGGGGGAGCTGTAATAACACAGGGATATGAACAGGCTTGTGCACTTGAATCAGCTAAGTCACATCTCTCCAGGCCTTCTGCCCTGTAGAGAGTCAGGGTGGGAAGTTATGGCATTGCTGATGGCAGTGTATGAAAATTGGTGGCCAGCCAACTGAATATGAGCCAGCAGTGTGCCCAGGTGGCCAAGAAGGCCAACAGCATCCTGGCTTGTATCAGAAATAGTGTGGCCAGCAGGAGTAGGGAAGTGATTGTCCCCCTGTACTTAGCACTGGTGAGGCCACACCTCAAATACTTTGTTCAGTTTTGGGCCCCTCAGTACACGAAGGACATTGAGTTGCTGGATCGTGTCCAGAGAAGGGCAACGAAGCTGGTGAAGGGTCTAGAGCACAAGTCTTATGAGGAGCAGCTGAGGGACCTGGGGTTGTTTAGCCTGGAGAAGAGGAGGCTGAGGGGAGACCTTATTGCCCTCTACAACTACCTGAAAGGAGGTTGTAGCGAGGTGGGTATTGGTCTCTTCTCCCAAGTAACAAGCAATAGGAGAAGAGGAGATGGCCTCGAGTGGCACCAGGGGAGGTTTAGATTGGATGTTAGGAAAAACTTCTTCACGGAAAGGTTTGTCAAGCATTGGAACAGGCTGCCTGGGGAAGTGGTTGAGTCCCCATCCCTGGAAGTATTTAAAAGACAGGTAGATGTGGCGCTTACGGACATCCAGCAAGATTAAACCCCCTTCATCCTCTGTGAGTGTGGAAGGACCCTCTAAGAGAAATGTCAAAGGAGGGGGAATGCGTCAAATTCTGGGTGAGGACACAAGCCCACAGAGGTTTTTAGCACCAGGAGGGGTCTTTAGCAGTAAGCCCCAGGTCCAGCAGTCCCTACATGTCTGTGGGAAGATGTACTTATCACTTGACTCCAGCTGGAGGTTAGCAGGCTTCTCAGCAGGCTTCTCAACAGGCTTCAACATGAGCTGAAAAGCATCTAGTTCCTAACATCTCACCAAAGAAAATCTTCAGCTGCTAAAAAAAATTAAGTAGAAGGACCTCACCTCCAACCACGGCTTCAAGAGCTCACCCTGCCACAGGCATGGCTGGAGAACAGGCTCCCTCCTGCACTCAGCCCACCACTTCCCCCAGCCCCAGCAGCTTGGGACCTGTTCACAACACAGAGGTACCCCGAGCACTCCACCAGCAAAGCATGAGCTGAGCTCCCTGAGCGAGTGGCCAGTGATTTAACTGGGCAAGCATGCTGTAAAGTAGCAAATAAGTGGGTCAAAACTAAATAGTAGGTTTTATATAGTTGTTATATTTGTTCTGCTGAAGTGTTTTGATGCCAGATTCAGGGGGAAGCAGGGAGGAGAAGTTCAATTCACAAAACGGGAGCTGGCTCCAGTATAAACATCCTTTCAAGCTTTGTCAGTCACTGTTACAAAAGGGGGTGGCAGGGTGGGTTAACACGCCAGCTTGCCAGCTGTGCAGATTTATGTTCAGTTCACAGCCACGCACTGATTCCAGCTCTCACTAGTTTAACATGGGGCTCTGCTCCTCAAGCTGCAACCCCTGCAGTCAAGTACGCAGGTGAGACGCTCAGCTTGTGATGAACAGCAAAAGCTTCAAGATATCACAGTGGGGCAGAAAGGCTCAAAAAAATACACAGCAAGAACCCCAGACTGATTATTTCTTTAGACTCTAGGAGTTTTTAGGTGCTTCTGAAAATTTCCTGAACCATGATACAGGTTTCAACAAATGGGCAATCTCTGCTGGAACAAAGCCCCCACCGGTGTGCCCAGCACTCCCTTTGAGGAGAGGCTGAGAGAGGGACCAAGGCATGTCTGGCAGGTGCTGGTTGCATCCTGGTTGCAGCAATGGGAAATGCATGCATGCGAGGAGGGCACTTTTTCCATAGGTTGCCATTTTAAATATTCATGGGTTGGCAGTTTTGGATTCCTCGAAGCCACAGACCTGACCAGGTGCTGTTTATAATGTTTATCAACATAAACACCCAAGGATAATGTATTGTACTGCAGGATATTATACCTCTTTAAACGAAGGTCAGTTTAATTTCTATCTGCTTGTATGTCTGTCCCATGCGATGATGATCTCTGCAATGGAAATCAGAGCTTCCCTCTGAGATTTCCACACTGCTATCATTTTACCACAGGTACGCTGGAGCGGGCACAGGAATGGTGCTGTTTGAACACATATGCATCCTACCCACCCCTACTTAAAGCAGAAGTACCAATATACAAAAATATCAGTCATACAAATCTTTGCTGGTGAAGCTTTTCTCATGACTACTGGCATTTCTGCAAGAGGAAAATGCAATAAATACAAACAGGCTCCCGTTTATTGCAAAAGCAAAGCTTTTAACCAATGGAACTATACAGCACACAAAAAAAGTCAGCAGAGCTAAAGATCCTAAAAAATTTATCCAGGCCCAAGTCTACACAGCAAAGCACCATGGGATTTTAGTTCTGTTTAAACCTTTACCAAAGAGGTATGGAAGCAAGTGCCTAAATTATAGCAGAGGCCAAAAGAAATATGACAAAAATATGTGAAAGTCAATGGAAACGCATTGGGAGTTGAAGGGCTCGCTGCCCAACATTGGCTGCTCCCTAAGAAATGGTTTCTTCTGTTTTCAAATGTGCTACAGAAGCAGCCAAAGAAAACTTGTGGGTTTTCATAAAGAAAACCAACGAGAGCAAACGTCTCTCCTCGGTGCTCTCACACGAGAAGAATTTCGCATTCAAAGCCTTGTGATACATTTTTCACGTCAGGTGCCTCCTTCACCCCTTGGCTGGCAGATGTCCAGCCAGGCTGCCCACAGAGACGTCAGGCTGGCCAGACATTCGTGCCCCGTCTTGTCTAAACAAGCCCTAGGTGAATGTTTAAAAGAAGCTGCTGCTCAGGCACAGGAATAATGGGAGTCTGCTGAGCCGCAAACTACTAGCCCCAGCTCCTCTGCTCTCCTGGCCAGGTTCAATGGACAAGAGACGTCACGGGCCATCCTGGAGCCACGCACCCACTGATCGCCTTGCTGGCGGCTCTCACTCAACAGTCGTGGACACCGGGTGCTCCCTGTTTTCTCCTGGGTGGGCCCTCTCGTTCTCTGGGCACCCAGACACATAACGAATCTTCTTGACCAGATCTGCCAGCTGCATTCACACAGTGGTCTTACAAGCAAGAGACACCTCTGCATCTCCAAAGAAATCCCATTAGCTACGACACGTGAAGATCTGGCTCTGTGCTTTTTGGTGGCTTAGTAGATGCCATAAATGACACAGAAACAGACCTTGACAGTCTGGTCCCATGGGCCACCTGACTAGGTGTGTTGCCATTGACCTGGCGGGAAAGAAGACCAACTCCACACATCAACATGACAGATCCGAAGTCTGGGAGCAAAACCCAGTGAGCAGTGGAGAAGAAAGGAGGAGGAGAGCTGCTCAGTGTGCAGCTGGGAGCACCCCATGCAGCGGCTTGAAAGCTGTACCCTCGCTGCAGCACAGACATACCACAGTCAGAGGTCACCAGTGTGGCAACAGCTTCCTCCCTGCTGTGACAACGTTGTAGATAAGCGAGGGGGAGAAGCATGGAGACATGGCCCTGCTGCAGTGAGTCTGTGAGGAGGGGTCTTACTCTGAAACAGCCCCCTTCCAGCACTGCAAGCGGTGGGTTTTGGAGACAACCAGGAAAGGTGATCTGACAGAACTGGGACATTACTGGAAAAGTAAAAATGTGTCACTAAATGACTGCTGCAGCAGCCTTGGGTAGCAAACGGATGGTCAGATCCTGCAAACACCAGCTGTCTGCCCAGGAATGACAGGAGCCCAGGTTCCCCAAGGGAAGAGCTCAGATAAAGGAGCAGAAATCCAGTGTGTCCAAGCCTTGAGTTGTAGCTACAGCCAGCACTTTGAAAATTCATTCTCCTTATAATGATTTGCAGCATTTTTCATGTCTCTGAGTCCTTCGACAGTATTGCCTACAGTCACGGGCTGACTGCATCATCACAGAGCCCTGGAGACCAACCCACTCAGCCACAGGGCTGGATCAGGGCTGGATCAGAGCTGGCCACCTCACTCTGTGCCATGACTCCTCTGGGTGATAAACGACCCCAAACCTGAGGAACATGGTGCGACCACACAGAGCTCCTTCCTTTTCTGTCCTGAACATGATGAGATGAAATGCTGCACCATCAGAGTAAAAATATTGCTCCTAATACAGAGAATAAGGAGAAAATGAACGCAGGGGCTGTAGCAGGATATAGCAATGGTGACAAAATTTTATAGACCTGCTTTTCAAGTTAGGTGAAAAAGAGAGGTCAAGGGATGAAATGTCAAGGAAATGGGTATAGGGAGAGGGAAAAGAAATGAGCTTTCCACCTCCACAGCTAGAAAACACCACAAAACAGGGTCAGGTCATTTTAGGGAGCCTAAGATATAAAATTAAGGTAAAATCAGAGTGGAGTCTGTCCAGAACCAGAGGGATAAGTCCAGCCATTCCCTATTTGCAATAACACAGGTTTATATGAGTGATGAGCTGATGCGTGTTAGCTCTGCCCCGAGCAGCATCCTTCCCACTGACCCCCTGTCTCCATGCTGCAGTGGGACCCATCTCCTCACAGCTGGACCCCTGAAGCTTGGGCAAGGTTTAGTCCTAACCCACTGGCACCCCAGGGGCAGTCCTTAACCTCTGCTTATCACAGAGCACAGCTGTGGTGGGAAGGGACCTCCGGAGACCCTCTCGTCCAACCCCCTGCTCAAGCTGGGTCAGCTGGAGGAGGTTGCTCAGGACCTTGCTGGCACCCCAGTTCATCTCACCAGCATGAGATGCCCACATTTGGGGATGGGATCACTCCCTTGCTGTCAGTAGAGAGTTCACCACCCTCAGGGAAGCTCCTGGTGCAAGGACTGGTCTCCAGCCCCAGACGGAGTGGTCCTACTGTGCCTGGGACACATGCAGATAAGTGAAATATAACCCCACTTAAAATCCGTGTCTTCACCGCAGTTTTTACACTCTTTCTTTGGGTTTAAAAAGAAAAATCTCCACTCTAAAGCACGTAAGTTACATCAGCCTGTATGTCTGTGAGACGTGATGATGGAAGTCAGGCCAGAGATGCTCTCCAGAGTGTTAGCAGGCAAACCATGTGGAAACGAAGCAAACCAGTGCCAGGACTCCTGGGAGTGATGGATTTCTAGAGAAGAAAAAATGTTCAGAGCAATGTGGAAGCAAGCACAGTGTATATAACGGACTGATGATGGGATAAAGTGGAGGAAACAAAAACGCAACCAATTTTACTGTCTCGTTGTGATGAAAAACATGTGAGTTGAGTGGGGCATTGGAGATAGATGTCCAAAGGAATGCAAAGGCTGAGGAGTCATTTGATGAGCACTGGGACTCCAGCAACTGGAAGAATGAACAGAAATACAATTGTTTGGGGGTTGTTGTTTTTTTTTTCCCACTTGAAACCAAGGAATGGAGGACAGAGTAGAGACTTCTGCTCCACAGCTGAGAACTTTGGCATCTGTATACGAACTGGGAAGCACAAATGCTTCCTGGCTCAAGAGACAGCTCTTCATGGGACCCAAGATTTTCAGGAGGAATTACTGAGGGCAGCAGAGCTAAACATCCAAACAGCAAGGCCAGCAGAAATGTCCAGGGAGAGGATACGATTGGCAACCAGTCGAGCTGAGCAAGTATAGAGTTTCAAGCAAAGAGAGGTTGGGAATCAGGACGGAGAGATGAATGGGGAAATCATCTATCACAGGGCAGTGCAGTGATGTGGAAAAGAAAAGAATATTTAAATTATGGACAACAGTGCAGGGGAAAAGAGGCTTACTTTGTGTCCCCAGCTAGCCCTTCCTTGCCAGAAGTCAGGCAAGAAAAAAGCAGTTTTGGTGACTGAGGCTCAACCACTTCCCTGGGCAGCCTGTACCAATGCTTGAC
>VYZW01061263.1:0-12460 GCA_013401315.1 Balaeniceps rex
TAGCAGTTCTGCTGACCCCCTTCCTTATCCCTCCAAGAATCAAAAACTCTATTGTTTCATGATTGCTATGCCCAAGACTGCCTCCAACCATCACATCACCCACAAATCCTTCTCTGTTCACAAACAACAGGTCCAGCGGGGCGCCTTCCCTAGTTGGCTCACTCACCAGCTGCGTCAGGAAGTTATCTTCCACACACTCCGGGAACCTCCTAGACTGTTTCCTGTCTGCTCTATTGTATTTCCAGCAGACATCCGGTAACTTGAAGTCCCGCAGAGGAACAAGGGGTATAGATTGTGAGACTTCTCCGAGCTGCTTATGGAATATTTCATCTGCCTCTTCATCCTAGTTGGGTGGTCTATAACAGACTCCCAGCAGAATATCTTCCTTGTTGGCCTTCCCCCTCATCCTTACCCATAAGCACTTGACCTTATAATCAAAATTGCTGAGCTCTATACAATCAAAACACTCCCTAACACACAGAGCTACCCCACTGCCTCTCCTTCCTTGCCTATCCCTTCTGAAGAGCTTATAGCCATCTATTGCAGCACTCCAGTTGTGCAAGTCATCCCACCATGTTGCCATGATGGCAACTATATCATAGTCTTCCTGCTGCACAATGGCTTCCAGCTCTTCCTGTTTGTTGCCCATGCTGTGTGCATTGGTGTAGATGCACTTCAGTTGGGCTATATATGTGGCAAAAATATTTTCCAGCTTATGCTGTAAATTAAATCTTTCTAGTTATAAACTGGGCGGCAAAAATATTCCCATACATTTTGGGTTTCTTTACTTTATAAATATTGACAGAAAGCCTTATCTAGATTGCCTATAATAAAAGCATTTATACATTATATTATATCTGTTTGTTATATGTTATTTTATACCTATTTGCAAGCAGTTAAGGAACCAATGAACCTTACCAATATGTTAAATTGATGGTGTGATATTACGGGGGCAATTGAAGGGCAAATCTGTTGCAAGAATTAGATTATAAGACAACTGCCATGGAGCGCATTTCTATACAGTAAGTACGGTATGGAAATAAATTAGCAACTAATGTTGGCTGTAAGAGTCAAGTATTATAAGCTGTCTACATTCTGCCCTTTTCAAAAATCTAGATGAACAATTTGAGTTGCTGTGAAAGAAGGCAAAAAAAGAATTCCTACGCTGCATGTAACTAAGGCATGGTAGCTATTCTGAGATTAACATTAGAAAGGAAATAATTTCCTTCTTTCATTGAGGATGAACTAGTCTGCTCTGGTTTTCACTCTCATCTTGAATCCTGAGCCAAGGGGAAGTCTAATAACAAGACTTACAACCTCAACAGAAATATGTGAGTGGATACTCTTAGATGAGGGAGCAGCCACTATTTCTGCCTTTCTCTCAAAATACCTAGGCCTTCCACAAGTTGCTCTTCTCCCTGTACTGAAACAAAGCCAGTTAGCATCCATTCTTGTCATTCACTTTGTCAGAGTTAAGGCAAGGAACAAAGAAATGCTGGCTGGGCTTAGTGAAAAAGAGATATATAACAACATGTTTAGATACAAATTAAATTATATTGTTTCATTATACTTTCTAGGTTAAGATTAATCTCCCCTAATTTTATCTATCTGAAAGTAATGTGTCTAGTCTTATCTCATCTAGTCTCCCTGAAGAGTCAATGGACCCACTATACAGTGCAACAGACAGTTACCTGTGAAAGAGTTGCCTGGGAATATTTAATTGAGAAGGAGTCTACACAAGTACTGTAAAATAGATAACTAAAACTTGGATAACTAAAGATAGGTCAGATGACTTATGTCTTCAGTGACTTCACATTTGCAGAGCATTGTTGGTTCCACAGATGGGAGTTGGGAATCCACAACTGAGAACTTGGAGAGGGAAAACATAAATGGCCTAAACAGCCCCCTAGGATATCTAACGAATAATGAAAGAGTCACCTACAGTAATTCTATTTTTATGTTCCTTAAGACAGATCTGACAGTCAAGGCTACAAAACCATTTTCTTAAAGGTTCTAAATGCGACTGGTTTATCTTTTGTTTTCAGTTTGGATGGTCGGATGCTTTGCAAGGTTAAATAGTTGTATAAAGGACAGTCACAGGGCGATTCAGTCCTAAACACAGTTTTCTAGTGGAATGTTAATGAGAAATCCATTCAAGATTGGCACAGGATGAATGAGAGAGTTGTGCCCCTCTGAAGTAAAAGGTTGAAGCCGTGCAAGATGTCTTCAGGCATCTAAATGTTTCTAGAAATCTATATTCAAGCAAGTAGATTTCCTCAGTATTTTAATATTACCTGGCTTAGTATTCATCAATTGCTTATAGATATTACTCCAAGATATGATCTCATATCCTCAAAAGAGAACTATACTCTGAATATGTCACTTGGGCTGAATCCAGATGTTTTAGTATCATATCTATACATTTTTATCTAAGTGAGCAGAGCACAGAGGCTGGATCTGATTCAGATACCATAGACAGGCAAGTCCTCAAGGCTTACTGGTGGCTGGTTCTGCAGCTATACAGGACATATGCAGATTACTTAAATTTGAAAAAATAATGTCTTGCATTTCTTTTTCCTAATATCTTGATCCATGCATCAGATTAGTTCTCAACTCGACCGAATATACCAGTAAGGGACTACAACATCTGCTACTATGTGGTGTTAGAAATATGACCACAAAGTGTTATTTCTCTGTCAATGAATAGATTCTTTATGTATAACACACATTTTTCATTAGGCCTTATCAAGCTAATCAACAGCTAATTTAAGGCTACTCAGAAATAGTTGACAGTTGTACTGCTGTCCAAAAATGAAAATCATTCTCAGTATAAACCCATTAACTAGCTCTTTATGGTTTGCTCTTGTTACTATAAAAACTGTTAGTTGTTTGTGACTTTAATAAAACCATCAACATGTTTTGGCACCATTATTATGGATTTGGGATCTTTTCTGATATAAGACTGGCATATCTCTTTTTTCCTCTTTTCAGAATTAGCAAGAAACTCTTTGTAAAGATATATGGTATCAACTTTCCCACATTCTCTCACAATATTTAATTTTTAGTATATTTCAGATTAATTAGAACAGTATTAATCTAGTCTATAATGTATGCCCTGTAAGATAATTCTTAAATAAGACATGAAAAAGGCAAAAATTAGTTGCCTGAAATTAATATGAGGGATCCATTAGAATTTTAACTCATAGTCAAGAAACAGTTTAAAAAATGTTCAAGGTCTACAATATCTGTAAAATTTAAGTATTTTTCTTTTAAATTAGACTCTTTTGAGTATTTTTCTATTTTTTCTACCTTGTGCTTAATTTTTTTTTTTTTTTTACATTCTCTGTGAGTGATTTGTAATTGCTATAGAAATATTTAAAATTAACTGTTGGTCTATTCTGGAAAAGTTTGTTGCACTTTATTGATTCAATGACTTCTGGCACTCTTAGAAAGCAATACTTTTAGGGAGTACGTGTTGTTCACAGATACAAGACTGAGGCATAAATATCCTGAAAAGACAATATCCTGACAAGAGAAACAAGGTCTTCCACACATGATAAGTTGAGAAGATAAATAATTATATAAGACAATCACTCAAAAATCTATTTTCTATTATCTATTGAATAATTTTTTTTTCCAAATATTATATGTGTTATCATTGAAGATATATCAGGACCTGGTGTTAATGTCACTTCCTAAACAGTCATGATTACTATAAAAAAAACCCCAGTATCTAATGCTACTGCAAAGACGGGAGACTATTGTTAAATTCTGATACAAGGACAGGAAAAACTATGGCATCTGAATAGTTATTGTTACTGGCACTGTAACGTAACACTACCTTACAAAATTCAGATTGTATTATCTTAATGTGACTATTGGAAAAGATAACATAGAAATTTAGTATCATGAAAGCAAAGGTTGAAGTTATAAATTAAATCATAAATTACTCCTTAGCTCACAAAAGACAAATCATGCCACTGTTGCTGTTGCCTGGAGTTCGCTGTGCACTCAGAAAACTAAAACCAAAGAAACAAATTTCACTTGGTATAAGATGGTGTGACCCCCGTATATCTGTTGGAAACACAACCAATTACCATGTTCTAAAATTAATTTGTACAGAAAAGAAACTCCTGCCTGTTAAAGAACCGTGCTAGATCTAGGCTTTGCTTAAAAAACTAGTCAGTTGAAGACTAGTGTTTCAATGAGTTTGTGAAAAGAGTAAAAATTTGCATTCATCTTAGGTTTCTGATACAACTGAAAGAGTACACTAGGGTGATCAGAGCATTTTTGCTTATACTTTTTCAGTGAAATATTGCCTGTTATCTTACAGTAAGTACAGTACGAACACCTATTCAAATACAGGAAACATGCTAAACTGACAATGTGAAACAACAAGGTTTTCAAATACTGCAGAAGAACTGGACTTGTAAAGATATTTGAGTGTTTATCATCACAATGAATTTCTCTCAAACTGGCACATGCTCTGCAGTAAAACAAACTGAAAAATATTTTGATTTCTAATTAAAAGGAACTCACTATAAAGTTAATTACAAAGTATCTAGATATGAATCAGGACTTCCAGGAAATCTGTTTCACACAAAAGAATTCAACATGAATGTTTCTATTGATTTCTGTGAGATTTAGAGTAAGCTCTCTGCTACTAACCACAGGGGTAAGGAAAGTCGTTTTGTTCTTCTATCTGTCGTGGTGATAGTTGACTTTGCATTTACTTAAATAATAATTTCCATGTTATTACAACTCTTTGATTTCCTAAAAACAATATTCAGAAATGAACATAGTATAAAATATTTGTTTCGGTAACCTTTCAAACATGGAATACTCACATTCACTTAGACACCCTCCCTTGAAAGCAAGACAGAGCTCCAATAATAATTCCAAAACTGTCCTAAAATATCATCATCAATAGCATATTTCATAGACACAGCTTCATCCATGTCTCAAGGGCAGACTTACACTGATACTTTCGCCCCTTACAGACACAAACTGCTAGAAGCAAAATGCTGAAGGCCTTATTGCCTTCCTTCATCTCCTCCTAGCATTCATGTGCAGTCCAAATGCACCTCACAAAACTGCAGAAGCTGTAGAGATCACTTTAGAGTTCAAACGAAAACACTGAAATGGTGACACAGTAAGACTGACACCACAAACAAAAGATTTAAAAGAAAAAGAAAGGTGTGTGATTCCAGAAGCAGTCAAGCTTATCATCACCTTGAGTTGCTGTCCGTCATACTAAAAAAGGATGACTCCCCCAGGCAAACACAAGCTGGAGCGTAATCATACTTTACACTTTTCTAGTGCCTTTATCTGATGACCTCAAAATACTTGACAAACATTAATTCATTTCACCTCAGAATACTTTCTGCTGCTGGCTAAATATCACTATAGTCTAAATAAGGGATAACTGAGTGGCAGTACTGGTGGTCTAAGCTTTCAGCTTACAGTAAATCGCTCTCCTTGCTACGTGCCAGTGGTAGAAAATGCATATGGAGAGATTCTAAAGGTTTCTCAGAGCTTGGTCTACTATACCAGTAAGAGTTTGGGCAAAGCCAGACTCTGGGAAAAGTGCAACACCAAATATCCCCAGTTTTTATTATCTGTGTGAGCAGCTTGGCTCCAGTATCTATTTCTAACTTAGCCTTCATTTTTGTACATGGCATCATGAGAAACAGAAGAATCTTTCTTACCACACCAGGGCCAGGCTTAGTATTTTTTAAAAAAGTACAGCGCATGGGAGAATCTAGAAGTCTTACCAGATTATAAATCTGTGTCAGTTTCTTACACTTTAAATGTTGAGACAAAACAGAGATGACATGAAGAGTACTGAATTATACTTTTTACTATGATTCTCTCAGATTTTTTTTTTTTTTTTAAAACTTTCTCTCTATTTCCAGCAACATAAAATCAAAGCTAGTGACTGGCTGACAATGGAAATAATATGTCTGTACAAATCTGCAAAGTGACAGCTGTTGACCAATATTGCTAAACAAAGACAACACAACCAAGGTTTGGATTGTAGGATAAAATCAGTGCAGGTTAAGCCCATGGGAAGTATTTTTTTTCTTCTAGTCACTGCTTACATGTTTAGATTCATATCTCTTCCTGTATAGTTACAACGCAATAATTACTTGGACACTAAGTTAATTTTTTCGGAACAATTATAATGGTTTTAAGAACAGTTTCTGAGATAAGGGATACTTCTAAACATATGTGTAGTGCAAAAAGGGATATTCTAGCAAATTTCAATCTATTGTCTTTTGGGGTAGCATATCAAATGAAGCTTTTAATGTCAAGTTTTCAGCATTGTCTGAAGATCCAATTCTGTAAAATTCCTACGAATGGACAATTTCAGTGAATGGAACTAGTCATATATATAAGGATTTTCAGTATAAGATTAATAGTTTACATTCTCAGAAGAATTGTCAAGGATTTTTCTGTTGTCATTCAATAAATGCTTGAAACTATGACTTTTCATTTAAGGCAAACTTATTTGTTAACTCTTAAATTATACATACTGAACAAAAAATTATATCCCATAAATCATAGAAATTTCTGTATCACTTCCAGTAACATCTGATATATCATCTAATTAAAAAATTAAAAGAGGAAGTATAAACCTAGGTATTTTATTGCACAATGCCAAAAATTTTAAACATCAGATATCTACTACAGAGTATAAATAAATTACTGGATTGCTAGTCTCTGTTGTGTTACTAACATGAGCCATGCCTGAATTAACGAAAAAGGTCTGGCTACGTTTTGCATCATAATACGATTCCCAGATTACAAACACCACAAATAATATACAAGGAGAAAAATAATAAGTATTATATGATATTGTAGGAGAACACAGCTTGCTTTATTATAATTTTAATGCCTGTCTGTACTTCTCTTGATTGTCCTGCCTTGCTGTATAATGCCTAATATACAGACTTATAAAAAGATGACACTGGATTTAGAGCTGCTAACAATTCTAGCTGTGCTCCTTAGACATAAAGTGAGAACTGCTCCTCGAACTACTAAATCCTCTGGAATTAAAAGGGATTTTACTCTGATGCACCCATCACAGATTCAGATTTTTAAATCAATAGTACAGGGACAAAAGAATAAATACCTAATACTATCTCAGGGTAAAGGTATGTCATTTATAATGACATAGGAATATGTATGCAATGCCAGGTTTTGGTCTAATGCAAGCGATAGTTGGTCAAAATATTTTCAATTTTACAAAAATGCTCATAAATTAAATTACAATTCCCAATTGCATTCAGTTACAAGAAAGTGAGTCGTTTGCGACTTTAGAAGGTATTTCCACAAAAAGAAGACCAGGAAACAATCAACAACACTAAGCCAAATACTAATGAATGCCATCAGAAATAACAATTTTTAAAAGTTACTTACACCTGTCGGTCCCTGTACATCTTGTTAACTTTTTCCCATTGGAAATTAAGCTGAGTCAACTTTTCTTGTATATTTGTTGCTTCCCTTGGTGTAGCACTTTGCAAAGCTGGTATCTTCTTCTTGTGAGTAATGTCTATATGACCCAGCAGTCTCCCCAGGCTATCTTTAATGCTCTGTAATATCAAGATTTTATAAAAGAAAGACAAAACATTTTTTTAATAAATAAATAAAAAAAAATTGTTCATAAGCAAAAGAAAGAGGGGGGAAATGCTAATTAAACAGAATAGAATAGAACAGACTACTTCAGTTGGAAGGGACCTAAAACGATCATCTAGTCCAACTGCCTGACCAATTCAGGGGTGACCAAGTTAAAGCATGTTATTAAGGGCATGGTTCAAATTCCTCTTAAACACTGACAGGCATGGGGCACCGACCACATCTTCAGGAAGCCTGTTCCAGTGTTTCACCACCCTCATGGTAAAGAAATGCTTCCTAATCATAGAATCATAGAATGGTTTGGGTTAGAAAGGACCTTAAAGATCATCTAGTATGTCCAGTCTAAACCTCCCCTGGCGCAGCTTTGAACCATTCCCACGCGTCCTGTCACTGGATACCAGGGAGATGAGATCAGCATGTCCCTCTCCACCTCCTCAGGAAGCTGTAGAGAGCAATGAGGTCACTCCTCAGCCCCCTTTTCTCCAAACTAGACAAGCCCAAAGTCCTTAGCCACTCCTCATAAGACATTCCTTCCAGCCCTTTCACCGGCTTTTTTGCCCTCCTCTGGACACATTCAAGGACCTTAACATCCTTCTTTAACGGTGGGGCCCAGAACTGCACACAGTACTCAAGGTGAGGCTGCACCAATGCTGAATACAGTGGGATCATCACCTCTTTTGACTGGCTGGTTATGCCGTGTTTGATGCACCCCAGGATGCAGTTTGCGCTCTTAGCTGCCAGGGCACACTGCTGGCTCATACTGAGCCTGCTGCCAATCAGCACCCCAGATCCCTTTCTGCAGGGCCTGCTCGCCAGCCACTGCTCTTCCAGTTTATACTTGTGCCTGGCATTACTCTGTCCTAGGTGCAGAATCTGGCATTTGTTCTTATTAAATTTCATCCCACTAATCATAGCCCAATGCTCCAGTCTACCCAGATCCCTCTGCAAGGCCTCTTGTACTTCAAGAAAGTCAACAATAGCTTTGACAATAATAACAGTTTTACAATAACTAAGTAATAATGACTGAATGTCCATTCTTTTTTTCAAGACTTTAATAAACTATATCTGAGTAAGGTGATGGCTGGAGTGGAAGCAAAGCGCTATTGACTTCAGTCACTCATTAATTCCTCTACACCAAGGTTACGCCTGTTTTAACTCCATTTCTTCTTAAGAAAGCAGAAAAAAGTCCCATTTTACAGACTTATGTTTAAGTGTCCTTTAATTATTTTGCTGTTATGCTTCTCTTTTATACTTGTTTCAGCAGATAACAGCACAAAAAAAATAGTTTAGCCAGTATTTTGCCACTGTTTTTGCCTTTTGCTGGATATTCACAACCCAACATTTATCACACTTCAAGTAGTCACTTCATTGTTGTTTCAGAGAAAGACAAAATACTTCACAGCACACCTATCTAACTGCACAATGCCATGTGTTGGAAGACCAAAAGGAAAAAAACCCTGAATTTAATCTGGACTTTTAACATCTTTAAAATGTGTGAAAGCATTTAAAACTCCATATATTGTCAATGACCATTAATTGTCCATTTATCAATCCATTCAGTTCCATGACTGAATTATACAGGTTTTCTTTTTGCTCTACAAAGCAATACATAAATATGCTGTTTATTTCTGTTCTGTGAACTAAGTAGTGTTCAACCTATCTCTTTCTACTAAATCTTTAGAATCATTTCAATGACTGAGACTGTTAGAAAACCCAATGCTGAGGAAAGATATTGTCATAAACTGTGTGCTGACTTAAGGATAGAAGCATTGAATGTAACAAAAAGTAATTCACAGAGACTTCCTCCTTGTGAATCAAGACTGATGTAATGAAATCCTCAAGCAGAGCACTTCCTGTCACATTTCAGTCTACTACCCAAACAGGCATAATTTGGTACTTCTGTGATTTCCTTGTTCTTTACCAGAAACACAAATATTTTTTTGAATCAACCAAAAACCATGTGTTACATAAGTTTACCTTTCAGCTCCACATGATGAGTATCAAAACCAGAGAAATAAATGCAGGTTTTGGAGGAAAAACATGCCTTTTATGCAGCTAATTTATACAGCTGTCATTTCTTTACAGTCCTGGTAACATACATTATATGTAACATTACCGGAGAGGAAACACAAGCAAAACAAATGTTTCTGAAATGCACTTAATCATTAATTCTTTACTTTTTCATTTCCATTTCTTGTAGGTGGCCTCTTCCAGCCTCAATGTGACAAGGCACATGATACTTGTGCTGTTTCAGGGATTTTTTTTTTCTCTCAGTGGTATTTGTGTTTGGAAGGAAAATGCTCTCTCTTCCAGACTAGTAAAGACATCAACGTACAGCAAGAACATGTCACAGCTGCTGAATTCCTTCAGCCAAACAAAAACCTTTCCTCAGTGAAATGAAGTTCATTCTTTTGAAAAGCTATAGCCATGGTTCCTTACAGTGGTGAACTTTGCACTATACCTCTTGCTGCCTCAATAAAATGCAGCCAGGCGTGAAAGAATTCAAATGTTTTGGATTGATGACTGCATCAATTTGTTTTTAGTTTAAAATTACTTTCCCTAAAGTTTTTAAAGTTAAGATTTTCTCCTTTTCTCTAATGGAAGGTTAACAAATATGAGATTTTGTGCATTTGAAACAATAACTTGGATGATGCAAACAAAGCTCACAAAAATTTGTACCAAACTAGACAAAATATTCAATATACCACTCGGCCACTAAAAGCCTCAGATAAATCTTGATAGGTATATTCAAATAGCAGTGTAAAAATAAATGTCTCCCTATTTACAGCCACATTCAGCTTTTACCACAGAATCATAGAATCACAGAATAGTTTGTGTTGGAAGGGACCTTTAAAGGTCATCTAGTCCAACCCCCCTGCAATGAGTAGGGACATCTTCAACTAGATTAGGTTGCTTAGAGCACTGTCCAACCTGACCTTGAATGTTTCCAGGGATGGGTTGGAAGGGACCTTCAAAGACCATCTAGTCCAACGCGGGTTGGACTAGATTGTTGCTGCCATGGGCAGCAACACCTTTTACTAGATCAGGTTGCTCAAAGTCCCATCCAGCCTGACCTTGAACACTTGCAATGATGGGACATCCACAACTTCTGTGGGCAACCTTTCTCCAACCATTTCTTCAAACTCCCTAAATCTCCAGTAGCACTACCTATAACTCTTCTACTGTGTTTCCGTCCCTTATTTCTTCTGAAATACATAAGCCTCAGAATGAATACTGAGAACTTGTAGCTGAAAACTTATCAGACCAACTGACCAAAGACTCTTAAGTCTCATTTAACACAAGAACATTCTTCAGTTGCTGCACACAACTCTGCAGCAACTTTGTTCCAGAGATAAGGGAGAATGCTGATTTGACAGAGTTATGAGAAGTACAAATTGCTAGTTTGTGTGTGAGAAGCTCTTTCACACTACCAGCACTTTTGAAAGGAGGCAGGGATCAAAGGATGTTGTGTTATTTTGCAGTAAGCAGAAAAATAATGAGTAGTAAAAAGCCAAACAAAAAAAGAAAATTAAAATTGCCCTCTAACACTCTGTCACACCCTGGTTAAACCCTATAGCTAGAATCTGATGGTTCTATTTCACCAAGCATAAAAAAATCAGATTTGCCTTTCCTGCATTTGTGAAGAGCAGGCATCCATTTTGAAGTAATACAGGAGAGATTTTGGATGTCATAATATACCAGAAATAGAAGAAAAAAGATCATTAGCGTGAGTGGACTCTTTCTTGATCTGTTGCCATTCTTGTCATGGCAAACAACTCTATCCAAAGAGTCCCTCAGCCATTCTCTCACATGGATTCAGGTAGACATGGGAAGTCAGCACTGAACATCTCTTCTATTTCCCCATGGGTGGTTAGGAATAAGAATGCTGTAGTTATTTAGGTGCAACAGAATTCCAGTCTACACACATGCTATCCAATGGAGTTATTACAGAAAATAAAAGCTGTAATAGGCATTGACAAGCACAATATTCCATCACATTGTTTTGCCTTCCCTGCATCTCCACTAAAAATTACTTATCAAATATATAGCTTGTGTTTGGTAATACAAATGAAAAGTAGAATTGTGTTTTATTAGTTTCAGCCGGAGACAGAAACACAGCTAGCCAATTCAATTTGGGGGGTAAAAAAAAAGCATGATAAAACATATTTTCATCTATTTTAACTACAAGTAGATAGAAAAAGGATCTTTGCTTGTTCAGCATTCTTCTGCTCACCTAATTTGAAAGACAAGCATCTCCTTTATACTCCAACACTTTACAAAAAGGATGAAATAGAGGTCCAATCCTGCAAACTTCTGCTTATTGGAATAATCTCAACTATACAAGCTGAAGTCCAGAGAACATACTTGTGATAGCATCTTCTACAGCTAGGAAAAAATCATAGAATCATAGAATCATAGAATGCTTTGGGTTGGAGGGGACCTTTAGAGGTCATCTAGTCCAACCCCCCTGCAGTGAGCAGGGACATCATCAACTAGATCAGGTTGCTCAGAGCCCCATCCAACCTGACCTTGAATGTTTCCAGGGATGGGGCCTCCACTACCTCTCTGGGCAACCTGTTCCAGTGCTTCACCATCCTCATTGTAAAAAATTTCTTCCTTATATCTAGCCTAAATCTACCCTCCTTTAGTTTAAAACCATTACCCCTTGTCCTGTCACAACAGGCCTTACTAAAAAGACTGTCCCCATCTTTCCTATAGGCCCCCTTTAAGTACTGAAAGGCCGCAATAAGGTCTCCCTGCAGCCTTCTCTTCTCCAGGCTGAACAACCCCAACTCTCTCAGCCTGTCCTCGTAGGAGAGGT
>VYZW01061267.1:1896-13943 GCA_013401315.1 Balaeniceps rex
GGGGCCAGTGGTACCTTGAAGTGTGAAGGTAGCTGTACTACCCAAACAGTACGAAATTACCATATACCAACTTCCCTGCCATATCTTGCCCATATGATGCAATGATGACCAGCCCTCCTCCTCCCCCACCACTACTCCCTTCCTTCTACAGCACTGGCTTTAATTGTATTTAAAGTAACACAGAGTTAAAACTAACATGCAATTGTGACAGAAAATAGCCATTTTTGAGGTTGCCCATTTGTTAGTGGCCCATGGAAATTATCTCCTTGTACTTATTTTAGGTCAAGATTATTTTTATTTGTATTTGCTGATTTTTCAGTCTTTGTATTTGGGATATTTTAACAGTATAGTTTTTGCCTTCATATATCCTGAAGGAAGACCTACAAATATATGTAGATTTAGAAAGCAGTTTGACTAACATTAACATTGGCCACTTTGATGTGATTTTTAAAGATACTCGTGATTTTGTTGTTGTTCTAACAATAGTAATAAAGAGAAAGGAAGCGTTCTGCATACAGTGTAGCTGTGAAAGAAGCAGAAAAATACATCTAAACAGAGCCCTAGGACTACCAAAGAACCCTTTATCTGCGCCCCTTCACCCAACATTATATTGACAATTTCTGATTTCCTTTAGGTTTTACCCAGCAGTAAAGGTCATCAATAATCTGTCCCACCTGACAGAAATTGCCAGCACACAGCAGAACTTGAGCTGTCATCTGACTCATCTGAAATATGTGCCACAACAAGTGACGGCAGTCATCTGCACTGTCCCCAAATTGTCAACAAAGCTGATTTTATAGCCCTGTTGCACCTTTGTATTGACTGAAATGAGTGAAAGCTCTGAACTACAAAAAACAGGAGAGGAAAGTGGTCCAGAAAACAGGCACAAATAAAATAGTATTTTGGAATGANTAGGTGTTTTCCCCAAAAGGTCCCAGTACCTGACAGATGAGACTAGGGGCCAGTGGTACCTTGAAGTGTGAAGGTAGCTGTACTACCCAAACAGTACGAAATTACCAGATACCAACTTCCCTGCNTGAACTCCAAACAATAATTTCAGATAATATAGTTGCAATTTAATAAAATATTTCCATATCAGATATGAAGCGCTTTGCAGTGAGGTCCCAGGAAGTGAAAAATCAGCCCTGACTGCTCTGAATGGGCTTAAATACAATGCCTAAGAAGAATCTGAGATCAAGTCAACACAATTCCCCAATGAATATTCTCCCCAGCAGAAGGTTTAAATAAAGGGACACACGTTAGCATTTAAAGGAATATAATTTAAAGGACAACTGTCAGGTTTAACCTTTTATACATGTCATGACTGTTAAATGAGACTATTGATAGACAAATGTATAACAGGAAAAGAACAAATAAAAAAATAACCTCTAATAGCTTTTAATATAAGAAACAATATTAATAACTAATGTCTAGTTCACGTCTGAGAATTGCAAATATCCTGATAATATTCTAAATGTTGACTCTTCCTGGGTAAGCAGTCTTGTGTCCTATTTATTCTACATATGCTATCAATATTGTCATGGTTACAGTCCAGCTAAATTATTAATATATATGTACAAAAATTCTAAGACCAGTTAGATTTAGAAAGAACATAAGCAATACAGCCTTGCACATTGCTTCTGTGCCTACAAAAAGCCAAGTTTATTACGTCAAAGTTCAGAAGAAAGGAGAAATCAGAATCACAGTTGATTAAAGGTACATGTATTTCACATAAGTAATTATTAGCTAGAACTTGATGAAGTTAATTAGAGCATTTCTATCACTTCAGTAGGTGTTCAGTCCTCTAGTTATGTGCATAAAGTTCTTGTTACGAGAAGTTAGCTTCAGTGGGTTTTAGGAGCAGGCCAAATGCAGATTTTTCTATTAAAAAGATGTTCATCAGACAGCCATAGTTAAACCAATACTATTTTTGTCACTCTTAAGCTTTAAATATTGCTTATTAAAAATTGCATTTAAATAGCAAAAAGACAAAGCATGGAATATAAACTAAGATGTCTATTTGAATTATTCATGGTGATCTGGAAAAACTAATTGATACAGAGAGAATAATAAATGTCCAAGGAGTATTCCTTTTGATAATTTTCACTTTTCTTTGCCTATTTTGTAAAAAGAAAAAAAAAAATCTAAATTACTTTGAGTCCTCTTCTGCACCAACACATTTTCTCTTTGTTGTATGTTTCTCTACTCGGACAGACTGAAACCAGAGATACCAATGACAAACCTGCCCTGGCTTATCCATTAATATAAAGAAAAACAAAACAACAAAAAAAGACCCTAGAAATTCAGAGAGATTATTTTCTACACTAAAAGGAAAAATACCAGCTTTCACTACTTCTAGCTGCTATCTAAAATTCCCATGTATACCTCATTCCCTTTTATGACAAAGCCAAAATCTCCAATACAGAAGAGCTGCTAAATGCTATCTCCTGCCATTTAGATGGAGTTAGGAAAGGTCTACTGATATGTTTGCTAATGATAACTACTAAGTAGATGTATAACTCACTGGGGAATTTTCTATCAAATCAAAGGGCTTTATGATAACTCCTCTACAAAGAGCAAGATAGTAACCCAACCATCTCTGTCACATGGGGGGAGCGCATTTAAAATTAGTATCTGAAAGACAAGAGTGTAAACACACTGCAGATTTTGTAATGATTGCTTAGTCCACACTATAAGAATGTACTGTAAAGCTGATAGCCCATCAGTCGGGGTGATCACTCATCATCAGTGAGCCATGGTAACAGCCACCAGATGAACTTTTCATTTATTTGTCACTCATTTTCCTTTCCCATTGAACACTCTGTGTATGCATCTACCACTGCATTCATCCCACCAATGTTCTGAGTTTGTGACAGCCCTGGCCTGAAGAAGCTGGCTCTTCAGCAGAAGTTATACAGATTCAGGCTTTTAGCTCTGGAGGACACTGGCCAAAATACCAGCTGTAACAGCTTCAACTAAAACAGAAAACCTCAGCAGAATTAAGGGAAATGTCTTTGCCAATTTATGGAAGGCAGATGAGTTGGTCAGCTGATACCATACCAGACCATTATCAAAGTTTCATAAGTCAAAGTGGAAACTGAACATTGGGGTTTATGTTCCCTTTTGGTCTCTGTGGTGAATGGAAATATAACCTTTGTGAAGTACTACAGCTTATTCTTAATAGCACTGTAGATAGTATGAAGGTAGAAAGGAATGCGTAAGCTGTTTTTCTCTTAATTTCTTATTTTTATTTCTTTAAATTTTCTGGATGAGGTGCTTCCTGCTTCAACCGCAACTGTGAGTAAATACAGCTTTAACTGTAGCTTTCAGTATAGGGCTATGTAGACCTTCGTTTCTTACAACGAATGTAAAAGATCAAAGATATTACGGAATAATTTGTAACACAAATAAGCAGATGGACTTGAAATACTGCATACTGCATAATTATAATTTTTTAAGCTTCAGCTACAGAATTAAAAATATTTCATCTTTTTTATATTTTAAAGTTTAATTGCCCCTCAAAATTGTTATACTGAGAAAGAATACCTACAGAACTTTAAGAGTTAAAAAAGAGTACATTTGTATATTTTTTTTGTACTCATTCTGAAAGATTTTCTATAAAACATATGATATGATGCCAATTGCATCACTTAAGCTGAATCAAGGAACATTTTTTCTTGCTTGAAAAACAAACAAACAAAAAGCTGTAAGTTGAGAGATAACTTGATCTGCTGAAGCCTATATTGGATGACTGAAAAAAGGAAGGTGGCTCAAGATGCTTTTGCCCTTGCTTGACACTGGATATAAAAATGGATTCAGAAGGTGTAGGAAGGACCTGGACTTTGGTTACATCCTGCTGCCAGTTGTTGTGAGTCTGTTTTGAGTATGTCAGGGGAACTGTGAACTGTTGTCCTCTTCCTGCTCACCTGCTCATGTTCTTGAGACAGTATCAGTGGTTTTATCCTCCTAAAATGTACTACAAAGAGTAGGATGACAACAGGACTGGAACAGCGCTCTACTCTCAATCTGACCAAGACATCCAGCTGAAGGCTGAGAAAAACATTTCTAAAACTCAAGTCAAGATGGTGACAGTGCTACACTTTCCCATGATGGACTGTAGCTGAGACGGAGTGTGAAAAGGCTGTATATGTCCTGTATAATAGTCTCAGGTGTGATCTGCTTGCTGTTTGCAAATCTAGCAATGAAAAATCACCTGTAGAAACAGATTAACTGGCCAGTAAAAAATAATTTTTTACAGCTAGTCTGCATTGCTGTGAAGAGTTCAGCAGACAAAGTGTAACAGCAAATCTTTCTCCTTATTACTACATAAGAAAATTCTAACAGCTTCACTGCCATAAAATAATAGGAGCCCTGTAGCAGTGTTTCAGGTAGAATTCAAAGATTGGCTTGTGATAATTGATTAACCTTTTTTCCAAATTTGTCACCTAAACTCTCTGTATCTTCTTTTCTGAAGAAAAAATATTATTTTTAATAACTAAAATGCAAAAAGGCAAAAATATGTCAGTCAAGCACTCAAGAGAACACATGAATTACATTAAACTTTAGAAAGTCTCTTTGATAAATAAACTCACTATCATGAGTTAAAGCATGCTAAAATCTACGTACTCAGTCTAGAGTTTAGTTAACCCTGGGGGCAGATTATAAAAGGCTGTAATCAGTTTTGGAGGCTAGACCAACTAACTAGGAGAGAAGAGGGGAATTTCTCCTTTAACATAATCCCATAAATAAGGGATTTTCTAGAATGAGGGTTCTGCTTTAGCTCAAAAGCAATGATGACCAGAAGATTTCATGAGAGGAGAACCCTTCTGCTTTAAAGGGGATGACTTAGTAGGCTGTTGACATTAATCATCTGTATATTAAGAGGGAAGGACTGGGAGACTAATACCGATGACGTCTTGTGTTTTTATTGTTTTATTGTTAGGAAGTGATAGAACTTGAAATGTCTGGGAAACTGCTAATATCTTGCAAGTTCCTACCAATGGCAGGATGCTATTCCCCATAATTGCATCCATCCCATCTTTCCCCTGGCTTGAGAAAACTTTCTTGTCTGCCTTGTCTCTACCAGTCCATACTAATCAAACCATGCTCCTTCCCATCTTTCTTATTGCTGAGGCTTCTCTGCTGTTCAGGGCTTGTTTCCCCCACCATCGTTTTCCCAACTTTATGTGAAATGTTAACTTTGTGAGGCAGAAATGTTTTGAAAAGCAGGAGATGCTGTGTTCTCTTCCTAACCGTATCACTGCCCTTGTTATAAGCAAGCCAACTTACCTGCCTGCTTCTTTCCTTAACCCCGACCGGAGCCCCTAAATTTAAGATTCCAAGATCACACTTGAAAAGATAAATGCTGTTCAAAACACTGGGTATACAGCAATGCCCATTTGCTTCCTTCAGCCAAGCTGGACCAGGATACCTACCGAACATGTCTTCCTGCAGACTGAAAGAAAAGGTATATATGATCTTGCATGATGTTGAGTATCTTCTGATGTAGACTGAGTGCATTAACGTTTGTTGAAGCCTACAATGAAATCCAGACTTGAAAAGTCTCTCAGTCTACTTAACAATTTACAAGATGAGTCACCATATTTCTAATTATGTGAAGAAAAAAAACAGGAGTTAGAAAATAGTTATTTCTAATATGCTGAAATCAGCCATGGGAGGCGAACTAATATCACAACATGAATAAGAAAATATTAATAGAAAAAAAAACCCAACAGTAAATAAGTAAGGCCTAGATACCCTTGAAAAAATATAGTAATCTGGTTTTTTGCCCTAAGAAGTTGTAAAAACTAACACAGACCAAACAATTGATATGAATGCTGATTTATACTAACCTTTTTCTCTGACTGTAACCACACCACAGTAACTTTAGACATATGGACTTTGCAAATGGTATCCAAGCCGTACATAGTTCTAACCAAGCTGTTAAGCTGAACAGTTAGACTGGCTATCTATTAGCCATCAAGAGAAATAAATAAGCTCAAACAATTTATAGAAATACTGGTTTACTTTGGGAAAGTGTCTCTGCTTTACTCTCATAAGCAACATTAGCTTCCTAGGATGGATGGATGAACTAGCAAAATCTGATTTCCTCAACATACTTGGTAGATATCAGAAGGCAAACTTCTTAATTTGGCATACATGAAGTTGTAGTAATCAGAACAGCCTTTGACCTTGTCCTAAGCATTTTTGCTAACCCACATCATTATCTGCAGAAATCGAGAAGGTGATTATAGACATGAATGGAAGCAAGTCAGTAGGGATAGGTGGCTTTTATGGCCAGTTACATTTATCAGCATTAAAATCTAGGAAGAGCTAGAGAAAACACTGGAAATATGCTGTGATTTCTTGGAATGAAAGCTTCTATCCAGCTTTAATAAAGACATCAAAAATAGTTTTAATTTGCTAAATAAATAAAGGGCCGAGTTGAGATTGTCTTGATAACCCCCGGCATCTGTGAGTTCCAGCAGTCAGAATACAGCCAGAATACGCAACGCTGCCTGAAAATGTTATAGAAAACATTGTCAGGAAACTCACAGGGGTTTATATAGACCCCTTGCTGTAAAGCAGGATCAGCTATAGTGGCCTCTCAGTCAACTGCTGGTGGCTTGTCTGGGTTATGGATTAACTGTGTTGCAAGACTGGAGACACCTAAAAGGCCCGGCATGAGCCAGCTCTCGTCAGCAAGCAGAAGAGTTGTGTTTGCAGGACACTGCCACACCGGCGTACCCCACACCCGCCTGGGTCCCCACCCTCCGCCGTCACCAGTGTCACCAGCCTACTCTCTTCCCCATTGCATTCTCATTGCATGATCCCAAAGACTACCTTGCATTCATCTTGTACTGCCAGTGGGTTTGGGTGTAGGTTTTGGGGTGCTTTTTTTTTTCCCCCTTTTCAGGTTACTCTTGATAATCGAGAGCTGACTAGGCCCACACATACCTGATGAAGTGAAATTTTGCTAACACAGAGGATATATTTTGGAGATGTTTTATAGGTATAATCCTCCTAGAAAAAGAGAAATGGGAGATCTTCATTGTCATTAATGTTGTTATTAAAAAATCTTTTTTCAGTGGTCTCTGAATAAGGTTGCCATTCACTCATAATTAGACAACCTTCCTTTTAGCATTTGATTCAGCTGCAAACCAGAGGACAAGCCATTTTGCCCCTATTCGAATCAGTAATTTGAAGAGTTTGAAGCTCAGTCAAGTTTTGATGAGTTTGAACTGAAATAAGGAGTATTGCAGCTAGGGCCTGACTTACCTTGATAATCAGCTACCCACCAGCTTAGTCTCTACCCACCAACTTCAGCCTCTCATACTTTTCCTTCAAGAGTTCAAAACCATGTTCAGAATAGGAAGTACCTTGCCTACAACTCTATGAACTTCTCTTGGAATTAGCTATGACAAATTTTAGCTAACACCCAGCGTATCCCTCATACTATCTGATTTCATCTATTTCATACTGCAGTTATTGATACACGACACATTGCAGTGAAATAAACACAGTATTTTCAGTTTTATATTTTAACATTTAAAATCTTATCAGTATGCAGCACTATGAAAAGGATTGTAGATGCTGATCTAATCCACCTACTTTTCTGGTGGCCAGATTTTCTGTAATAAAAATGCATATAATCCCTAGAATGACATACCAGTTTAAAAGACTTCTACTTTCCTTTTGTAAACTGACAGCAAATTGTCTTTCCTTGCTAACTGTGCTCATTTGTTAAAAATATTTTCTTCGTGCTAAAGAAGCTAAAACCAATGTGACCTTGAGTGGGATCAATTTACATACAAAATTGTATTTCTAGATATAGCAGTTATTTCTCCTGATATGCTGCTGGTAGATAGCCTTAAATCGATATTGACTCCCTAGTTCTTTAACCTTCCAATTTTTACGATATGTATTGTAAAATGTTCAGATCTGAAAAAATCCTTAGGTTGAACACACGATTTCAGTGATTTAAGTGCAATGTGAAGAACTGCACCTGTAAATGGCCAATCCTATTCATTTATAGCCTATTTATTTATAATTTTTATTAATGTATAGTTTCTAAATTTGTGAAAAAGCATGCACAAGTAAATTAGTCATGCAATTGTATGTTAAAATTGTTTATGCAGTTGCTCTGAGGCCATTAAAAAAGCAAGTCCTTTTACTCGTGTGTTCCATATGAGCAATCAAAGATGTATTAGGGAAAAGCTACAAACAATTCTGCCTGTCAGTTACTCCGGACTTAAATTTTGAACTACTGAGCTGTCCCAAGCTAGGGATTCAACTGAGAGGAAAAGCTTATAGGGCTGAAAAAACCAACAGAGACTACCTGATGGGATATTTATTTATTATGAACTGGTTCAAAACAATTCTTAAAAAGATTGTTTCTGTTAAAATGAATTCTCATGTTCGCTTTCCCAATTTCCCACCATTTTCCATTTAAGGGTTTTGAAACACCTTGCAGCTACTAATGTAGTAAGTCCATAATATCTCTGCGAAGAAGAGACAAATTATTCTCATGTGTTTTAGACTGATTCAGCACTGCTTGTACTAGTGGCAGGTTTCATCTTGATCCTTTTTTCTGGGAGTAGAGATTCCTCATGTGTATAACCTGTTTACGAAAGAGTTTATGTCAAGAGAGTGCTACAAAGGAGACACAAATTATCTTAACAGACTAAAGAATAAAAAAGGAATTTAATGTGCAACAAAGACACAATGAAGCACAGAAAAGAAACAAAACATTTGCGTAGGAAAAAAGTACAACTTTGTTACTAAAATCACCAATGTTCCCAAAATTCAGAGATACATAAGGAGTTACCAGTATATATCAGCACAGTAGAAACAATCTTTTGACTTGAAATGAAGACATTTTGATACTTTACTTAGTGTTTGGGGGGGGTGATGTTCTTTTTTTTGGTAGTATAAATGTTATCTTCACCTATGTCATAAAATGAAATCTTATTTCAGTTGTCATTATTGTGAATATCAGACTTACCAGGAGATCTATGCTGAACACTGATTTTTCACATGGGGAGATTTACCAGTAGGAAGGGGAGTGAGTACAGGACTGAGGAATTAATGAAGGGGGTAGTAGTTTTCTCATAGCACTGTGTGGTTTTGCAAAAGCTCCACATTACATGATGACCAAGGAAGCTATACAGCTCCACTCGATTACTGCTACAACTTCATCCAGCCTAGATGCGGCTTCGATACAACACTAACATTACAGGAAAACAAGCCCAGGAAATTTCAGCTGCTACAGCCTGTTTATCAGAATGCTTTTCTTCCTCCCACAGTTGTATTTAGCAGTATTTACTAACCTGTTTCTAGGGGAAATTAAGAGCTGGATTTCACTTCAGTAGCTGAATCTACTTACTCCTAAGCTATTTGGATCAGTAGACCCCTTAATAAATCAAGAGGCAGCAAGAAGCAGGGGTAAATGAATTTCCCTGTAAGGATCCTTCACTGCTTCTTGCTGGGGAAAGCAGGGATATTCAGTTTCCCTGTAATGTCGTCAGATATCAGATTTGCTGATTTCCAAGGAGTACCTCATTGTCCCTATGGACTCTTCTCAAGTTTGGGGCAGGAGCATTCTCTACCTTTCCTGTTGAATCTGTGCCACTGTGCAATCAAGTATTTAGATTCCTGGGACCAGAAAAGGGAAACACAAGCATACGCACGAGCAGTTTGTGACTTGTACCTAAAGGGCAAGGCGTAAGGAGACAAGAACCCTAGATTTTGGTCCTTGTTCCATAAATATATCTGTATTTGCTCCCTCACATGCAGCTATCACTGGGTAAACAGTGTATGAAGCAGGGTACTAATCCTGTTCACAGCTGAAGCCTCTCTCATTTGGCAGTCAGCTCAAAAGTTTGCTCTCTTTTTCTCAGGGCCCTACAACATTCTTATCTAAGCCGTCCGTAGCTTTCCTCTTCATCTGTTTTTGTACTGCTTCTAGCACTTCTTTGTTCATTCCCACACAGGCAAACAGGCACAGTAGGTCCAATGAATTCTTTGTGCATTGAGTATACTGCACATCAGTACAGTACATGACTGGTAGGTCTGGCATGTCTGGGAAATATTGAACCGCCTGTGCACGCAATCCAACATGTCTGGGATTTCCATGCTGGCTATGTTCACAAGTCCTGGAAAAATACCTACATATTTTTCACAGACCAGTCCATTTTTCCACATGAAGGGATTAATACACTGTAATCAGTTCACTTTTCATCTTTTGATAAAGTAAGCTTATTGAATTGAAGGCTCTGATCATGTATTGTATTGCGCAGCATCCTCTCTAGCACTGAAATCACTTTTGTGATTCCTCTCTGCACAATCTCGGGTTTGTGAACAGTGTTTTAAAAATACAGCCGCAGGAACCGTATGCCTCATTCGAAAAGAAATCTCAGCGACGCTATACATAGAAGGTAAACTCCTTCATGCGCCTCGTCAGTCGAAGACATGACCAAAAGGCAGTGTTTCCAGTTCATAGGAAACTGTATGTTTTTACAAACTGCTCTCATCCAAATCACAGTGGGTTTTTTGGTGGAAACTTCTGGTGAATCAAAAGTACTCTGACCCCTGCAGGTGCTTCGGCAAACTGACACGAGAGGGCTGAGGCTGAGGGAAGAACCTGCATTTTTGAGGAAACGGTACAAAACTTCTCGCTAGGTGTGTTGCTGCGCCTGGGAGTATCGTCCATTTGCTGTAACATTCAGAGTTTGAGTGCTTGTCTAGTATGACCTTCAGGGTGCTTTCCTGACTTACTGCTTCCCAGAATACAGGAACACACAATGGTTTTTAGTTGTTCTCAAACGTATGCACTGGGTTTGTTTATAGCAAAACACGGTGCCTTTAATGAGATCAGCTTGTCATTTACTTTCCAAATCTATGAAAAAATGTAGCACAGTATCAGTTCAAATACTGACGCCCAGTAGATGGCTGCTTCTCATTGTCCGGTCGTTGTTGAGGTATGTCAGCTGAATGGCCCTAATCCAGGTAATGTATGCTGTATTGGTAGTGTTTTATCACAATAATGACATTTCACTGAAAAACAGACCAATGCCTTGCAAACTACTGGGGCTAATTAAAACATCTGTAGCTCTTGAAAAATAATCTTCTGAATTGATCAGAATATAGTTAGCTATTCTGATATGATAAAAACATCATTTTTAATAATAGACAAATATAGGAAGAGCTTTCTTTTAGACAAATATGCAAATGCTTTATTTTTCAGCATCGTGTTACACGGCTGTACTGTTTCCATTAGTAATGGGCCTGTGCTAGTGGGAACCTTTGCTACCAGTAGGCATTTAGGCTGGAGTGAACAACAGCGGATTACAGTGCTTTGTAAAACACACCAAAAAGGTACGCTATTGCTGACAAAGCTTTACACTATAGTTTCTTCTGTTACTGGTAGCAACTTGTCCTTTGCCTTGCCAATGGGGAGTTTTGCCCTCACGTAGCAGCTCCTCTGCTGACATGAGAACTGGTTCTTTCTGCTAAAGCGGACGAGCACGTGGGACTGGAGAAACTGTAGAAGCCATACCTTGGCACACTCCGTAATAACTCATATTAAGTTTCCAAAACCTCTCTCCTAAAATTTCCTGCATCGCTGGCACCAGCATGAGCAACCCAAGACTTTCCAGGCTCAGCACCGTGCAGCTGACACAACCCCACCTGCCGAGTAAACGACTTCATTCTCTCAATCGCCACAGCTTCAGGCACTTCTGACAGCGAAACACGTTGCTCCCAGAGCCGCCTTCGCACCCCGGGCAGGGCGTGACATGGCAGCAGCGGATCCTGCTCTTCGCTTATACCCACGGGCTGCCCTTGCCAAGCAACGACCTCCCGTTTTCCCCCCGTCTCTTCCGCCCGGTCGCTGCCGCCTGCGGTTACCGAGCGGAGCCAAGTCAGCGGTTTGCCTTTCGGCAACACCGTTCATTTTGTTTTCCCTCCGGTGGCGCCTTCGTCCCGGCCCGGGGCACGCAGCTGCCTCCAGCCGCGCTCCGCCGGAGCGAGCGGGGCGCCGAGCGCCG
>VYZW01061269.1:0-13329 GCA_013401315.1 Balaeniceps rex
AAGTAACTCTAACTCAGCTGAAACCAGGACACAGTGCCAGAGAGCACCACGGGAGGGAATATCACCATTTCCCAACCACTTCTGGTTGCGCCTGCATTGTGATCCATGGCTAGTCTGTGCAGGGACAGGACCTGCAGGAAAGTTAATCAGATTCACTTTTAAATGTATGGGTTAAATTGCATTATCTCATTGTGGTGACATTTTTATTTTGATTTAAAATAGGCCTTAATTTTGTTTCTTTTAGTTCACTTTGGAATGTAATGTCATTTCCCTGATCCAATTTAAATTCACACCTTGAATTAGCTCAGCTTATCTTTCCTCACGTAGGCAGGACCTAATTTTGTTCTCTAAATCTTGAAGCCATGTTCTACCTTCTCTTCTCAGCGCCACTGGGAGATTTATTATTTCTGCACTTCTCAGATCACTGCATGCCCTGCCATCACACAGTTAATTTAACCAGCTGTTAAAAGGTCAGTGATATTAGCAGCTTTTGTGTACAAAGAATTACTTAAAAAGCTGGTGATTAAAAATAAGGTGAAAGAACAGGCTGAAATATTAATTCACAGAGTAAAAATGACAAACAGATAGAGTAATTCTAACCTGAAAAGTCAAAAAAAGCCAATGCGACCACCTGTGGGACTTTCGGCAGTTTCATTAAGGTGAGGGACTGAAGAGAGGGTGTGAACATGGGCTTTTAAAAATCGTTTTCCCTGCATGGGGGATGCGGAGGAGCTGGGTTTGCACTTGGTGGCAGTGCTCTCCCGTGCTGCCGGCAGCCCTGGCCAGCCAGGCTGCTGCTGCTGCCTGCAGAAGACATGGAGGGGGAGTGATGGCTCTGCACAACCGGGGCTCATAATCTGCCTAATACTGTTTTCTTAATTCATTTTAAATGCTGTTCCTCTGGTCTGACAGAGCTCTGCCTTTTTATAGCTTTGATTGCTGTCTAAAGGACTGCCCTAAAAGGAAAGAGAGGAAATGAGGTGGTGGGAATGGGTGAAAATGTTCATAGTTCAGGGCAGCCTCTGTTATTGAGAGTAAGGACAGATGGTGGGAGGGAAATGGATGGCATGTCTTAGGGCTGTACTTAATATTTAATTTCTGCCTGGCACAGCACTGCCTCTCATGGACTGTCCCTAATTCTCCCTTTCTATTGTTCCTGCCTTCCTGCCTTCCTGCCTTCCTTCCTACCTTCCTGCCTGCCTTCCTGCCTTCTTGCCTTCCTTCCCACCTTCCTGCCCTCTTGCCCTCTCTCCTTCCCTCCCAAGCTGGCTGTACTTCCATAAGGGAAATGCCATGCCTTCCCCAGCCTTAGCTGTGACATGTCTGAAAGCAAGGCGACACACCAGCCTCCAGCAAACACCCATTGCCATGGCATTTATTGACTGTCCTTCAGTTCTCCGAGAGGACAGGAAAACTGGTGCTGGAGGTCAGGTTCATTGCAAGGTTAGCTGTCAATGACAGCACCAGGAGCCACAGGCTGCTCTCAAATGAAGCTCTAGTCCCTATGGGACTCACCAAAATTACAAGGACTGAGTGCACTAGACCCGAGCTGTTGCCTCTCCTTCAATAAGACGTCCATAGCATCATAGCTATGGAGAGAGAAAGGGGAAATAAAATGTCCTTCAGATGCCTGGTTCCTTGTATAATGGGAATCTTGCATTTAGATAGTGTCCTCACTGACTCTGCTAGTAACAGATGACAGTCCTCTAGCACCTCTTTAGGATGAACTCACTGATGGCCTTGCAGCATGTGGTAACATAGACCTACTGATCCCTCTGATGTATTGTTACCTGGAGAGAAGTAGAGTGAATGTGGTGTGGTCAAGTCTCACAGTCTTGTTATGAATTTCATAGCATTAGAGGCTTTTCTCAAAGCCTCAGTCTGCATTCATATGACATGAAGAGAAGCTCATCTCTCTTTCTTCTTCTTTTAAAGGGAATGTGTGGCTTTTCTGGTGGTGTGGAACAGCTTGAAAATGTGAAAAACAGAGGCTTTGATGGCAGAAAACAAATTCTCGCCATTTGCCCAAGAAAATGCAAGGCACTTTAGGCTCATGATTTTTGCAGGCCTGAGATGGCCAGTGGTCAAGATTAGTGGAGTTGTCTCTGCTGCAGCTACACAGACACATTTTTAGTGTAACAAAATAGAATGTGTGAAACTCTGCAGCTGCTCCCTCAAGGTACATTGGTGGTAATGCACTGTGGTGGAAAGAACTATGTAATTGGAGGATAATAACGTTGGCACAAAAATTAAAAAAAGAGTCAAAACTGACCGTGTGTAAGTACAGGATGGAAATAGGAAGTCTTGTAAAAATTAGAGTAGTCTGGAGGCTTCCTTGTAAAGGCAGTGGGAGAAGGAAATCAAACGGCTTTTTAAATGCAGTTTGACTTGTCCTGAGAAGGTGAGGTTCACAAGACCAGACTCAGTGACACAGGACAGCTCTTTATCTACTCATACTTGGAGGCTGATTATGCACCATGCGAGTTCATAGTCCATTGTAGGTGCAGAGGTTAAACATGCGGTGCTCAAATGGGCCCAAAGCACAGAAATCATCTTCCTTCCCATGACACACAGTGAAAGGTGAGGTTAATGTGGTTTCTGTGGCTGATGGGGGCTGGTTGTTCAGCAGCATTTTTCATGGATTTATCTATCAGTGGAGATGAGCCTCACTGCTTTTACAGTGTAGTGGACCTCCTGATCAGCCCAACCTCGGTAATGAACAAAGGCTGTGAAATAACTTGTATCCTCTGTTAGAGACAAACAAGCAAGAACACCACCACTTAAGGAAGCAACATAAATAATGAATGAGTAGAGAAATATGGTCCTTTCTGACAGAAATGATGCTGGTTTTAATTTGTGTTTATGGCACCTAAAGTAATGGGTACATGAAATATGCATGGAGAGAGAGAACCAGGAGAAAAATCCCTGCAGAGCCTGACCACAATCCCCTGGACCCCGACCAAAACTTGCAATGGGAAAAGTGTAACCAGGAAAAAGAAAGCTCCTGTAGGAACAGGCAATAATAAACACTGGAAAAAATACAGTGCATACCTTTCTCTGATGCCAGCTACACTACTAGAAAAACAAAACACTGTTTAGGAAACGAGCTTGAAGTGTAAGATTGCCTGGTGAGACAGTCTTCAGCATTTGGCGTAACGGGGACAAATCTTCATGGGGGGAAAGATAGTGTTTCAGTGCTGCTTGTGTATAGAAAATCTTTGTTTAAAATATCTGAATCCCTCTTTCAGGACTCATTCAAGGTGGCTTTCTAGTAAATTTAAAGGTAGTATGCCATGAATCAGATTAAAATAAGGATGTAGCCTGTCATCTTGAATCTTCCCCTGGAAAACTAAGTTAAGTTTTCTACTGAAGAATATTTTAGAAATTTGTAAAGTAAGGACTAATGTGATTTTAGCTTTCATAACTGAAATTAGCTTCTTCCTGGACTTTGTAAAATCTACAGAGGTGCTAATGTGTGTGAATATAATGAGTAGGGCTAGAAAATGGTACATTTTTTGATTGAGCTACTGAACAATAATGTCCCAAACCTGCAGTCAATCAGACTGATTACAGGAATTTTTTCCTGGAACAACAGTGCAAACATTTTTGATTCAGCTTGACCATAAAATCTGATTGACCCAAAGTAGCACATTTCATTTTCATCCCAGGAAAAAACAGGCTAGCTTTCTCAGCAAGGCTTGCAATGGAATGGGGTACAAGTGTTACATAGTTGAATTTAAAATGTGGACTTTTCTGAATGGATTTTTCCGCAAAGGAGAGACGGTACCATAGATTTCATAACAGGACTTCTACATATCATAACAAGGCTCCTGTACTTTCTCTTCAACAACTGCCCAAAGCTGTGTGGCTAGAACACCCCAGTATGTGTGTGACCTAGGTGTTAAAACCACATGTCCAAGGACAGTGTCTTATCCATCAACATGTTGTAGTTATGAATCATGGAAAGACTGTACTGAAAATTGTTAGTCCAAAAAGAATTGAAAGATAATAGTCTTCAGATAGGTAAAAGGTTACAGTAAAGAGAGAAAACCCCCTCCATAACAAGAAGAAATTCAGAGAAAAAACTTTCTAAAGGTAAACATAGCAAAGGAGTAGATGCCCTGATTATGGAGTATCTATCAGTGAGATGTTAGAAGAATGTCAGAGTGCAATTTCTGTCCAACATGGCTTTGGCACAGGCAATCCTACAGAATCATGACATTAACGGACATGTGGGCAGAAGATGGAGGAGGAGACTGCTTGAGGTCTCTTTCAGTCCACTGGTTCAGTGAGCTAATGAAATTACCCCATTGCTTGATGGTTCATGGAATTGCTCAAGTCATGGGATTGCTCTAGTAGTACTTATTTGAATTAATGCTACATCTAAGTCAGAAGGGGGCTGTGATGTGCAGTGTCCAGCCTGCAGGGTGTACAGGGGTCCTTGTACAAATCCTCCATATGTTTGCTTCCTCCCTGGCTGAAAGATTATGTCCATGCAAAATGGAAAAGCAGCAGCGGTCAAGAGTGACCAGAGCCATGCTGGAAGCAAGAGCTGTAGGAGAGTGCAAGTGGGTGAGGGATGCAAGCCTGGGCTCCACTGGGAGTTTTGCCTGCTTCAGGGCTCCGATGACTGACCTGACAGGTGAAGGTGGAACAGCTCCTTTGTGTTTTATTACATGGGTCTGAAAACACATTCCAGTGTTTTCTCAAAGAGGTACCTTAAGCACTCATGAATTATTGTGTCATTTTTATTTCAGCTGGAAGTCCTCCTCAAATCCCATCTGAATATGCAGAGAAGTCTGGCCACCCAAACCCTGCATTTTCCAGAGAATTTGCTGAAAGGAAGGGAAAAAAAAAAGGAAAAAGGTCCATCTTTAATGACAAAACCATTTGTTTGCAAGAACTTCTCGCAGATGACACAAGAATTTCCTGTTGATGTCTTTGGGGCAGGTCCTTGCGTGATACAAATTGGAGTGTGTCCCTATGTAACCCAATCTTTCTCTTTTATTGGTATTTTGGAGATTCTCTTTGAAGTGTCTCCATTTGAACAAAAAATGAACTGAGGCTATGGCCATGCCAAAACGTATCAAAGGGATACGGGCTTGGATCTTCAGCTGGTGGAAATTAGTATACCTCCATGATTTTTAATGGTTTATATAAGCATTAGCTGGGCTATGCAGTTCAGCAGGGACATGGGAAGAGCTTAGCATTCCTATGCAAGGACTCCCTGACAGAGATTTCTCATTCTTACCTGTTCCTTTTCTCAAAAGAGCCTATGAAAGCCATTCTGTGACATTCAGCAAGCACTGGATAGCAACCACTGGATGGCAAGCACTGTAGCAGAAAAGCCTCAGTGAGCCTGAGGTGCACTGGGTAAGTAGGGAGGGCTATAAGGAAGACCTCCCTCTCCAGGACTCTGATGGGAAGTATAAACAGGCAAAACTGTTCTTTGTTCACATGTTAACTTTTGGCTGTGGATTTCCTATTCAAAGTCCTTTTGAGAAGAAGGCAGCATAAATGAAAAAATGCCAAACTAGTGGTAAAAATTTACAAGCCCGTTAGTTGTTCTTCAGATGGGCCTCTGTGCAATAAACATGGATCAGACCTTACTATGAGACACGTGTATCGTGNAGGAAAAAGGTCCATCTTTAATGACAAAACCATTTGTTTGCAAGAACTTCTCGCAGATGACACAAGAATTTCCTGTTGATGTCTTTGGGGCAGGTCCTTGCGTGATACAAATTGGAGTGTGTCCCTATGTAACCCAATCTTTCTCTTTTATTGGTATTTTGGAGATTCTCTTTGAAGTGTCTCCATTTGAACAAAAAATGAACTGAGGCTATGGCCATGCCAAAACGTATCAAAGGGATACGGGCTTGGATCTTCAGCTGGTGGAAATTAGTATACCTCCATGATTTTTAATGGTTTATATAAGCATTAGCTGGGCTATGCAGTTCAGCAGGGACATGGGAAGAGCTTAGCATTCCTATGCAAGGACTCCCTGACAGAGATTTCTCATTCTTACCTGTTCCTTTTCTCAAAAGAGCCTATGAAAGCCATTCTGTGACATTCAGCAAGCACTGGATAGCAACCACTGGATGGCAAGCACTGTAGCAGAAAAGCCTCAGTGAGCCTGAGGTGCACTGGGTAAGTAGGGAGGGCTATAAGGAAGACCTCCCTCTCCAGGACTCTGATGGGAAGTATAAACAGGCAAAACTGTTCTTTGTTCACATGTTAACTTTTGGCTGTGGATTTCCTATTCAAAGTCCTTTTGAGAAGAAGGCAGCATAAATGAAAAAATGCCAAACTAGTGGTAAAAATTTACAAGCCCGTTAGTTGTTCTTCAGATGGGCCTCTGTGCAATAAACATGGATCAGACCTTACTATGAGACACGTGTATCGTGTGCAAGTATATCTGTTAATATGTCTTCGTCTGAAAAGTTAAACAACTAGGTTGTATTTGAATGTCTGGAAAATCAAACACTCTGCCCCAGCATATAGGACCATACTTTTTGTTGCATTGTGCTCTGCAGGAATCCTGAGCTTAAACCAAAACAAGAGAATTGTTGCTCAGCAAATCCCAGGTTGACAGTAAAAGCAACAAAGCTAAGTAACAGAAAGAAAAAACATGACTATCACTGCAAAATGGGTGTTGTTTTCAAAAGAAAGTAGTTTGGTCTGTTCCAGGGCTTTTGCTTTCTCCTCCATTGTGTAATAGTGCATAATGGTAGCCTCAAGATAAGCGGCAGCATTTCAGTGCCACGAGAACTTCTTAGCACTTGTTAACAGCAGAGCCAGTGATGAGCTCACAGAAACCTTTCCAAACCTAATGGGACTAGGTTTGGGCTAGACCTACTTTGAAAGTGGTTGCAGTGCTGTCATGGCCTCTTTCATGTGCATTTTTAAAAAGGTAAGCTGGGACTCACAAAGCCAAGACATTTCTGCTGGTCAGGTAAGTGGGATGTCCTCATGGAGCCCTCCTATCAGACATCCAGCTTCTCAAACTGAACAACATCCTCAATAGCGATAAATTCCCACTGTCCCACCCAAACCTGTGATGGGTCATGCTGGCTGAAGGTCTAGTCCATTTTGTGGTGCTGGAGTAATCCTGTCAAGGAAGGGTATGATTCTGGAGGGCAAGGACTTGTGAGCTCTCCAAAGTTTCTTAGAAATACCTTGGGTGGATTCCCTTTTCTGTCACAAGACAAAAAGGCAGTGTGGTAGATTTTGTACTATGGATAAAAGTCAGCTCTGCTAGGAGGATCTGACCTGCAAATTCTTAAACAAGTGTTAACAGGTCCACCATCTTTGTGTTGTTAAAAATAAGACCACACACAATTTCCAAATATACTTACTTGGAAGAGCTGCTTAACTAATTTTACACTGTGCTTCAGCTGAATACTTTTCAGACAGAGCAAGAAAGTAAAGCACAAATCAGACTTGAAAAGAGACACCACAGCCCCAGTTGTATCATACACAGCTCTAAAATAATCAGATCTTTCTTTGATAAGTCACTTTGATTATTTGAATGTTGACCAGGAAAGCGAGGCTTCATGGAAGAAATGACTTTTTCTTTGCAGTGGGAAGACAGAATTTCCTGGAACATGGGCAGGGCAAGAGCTAAAATCCCTGATGAGTGTTATTAAGGACATTGTTATGCAAATGTAATACTTTGTAGCTCTTTGGAGGAGGGATTTTCCTGCCACAAGAGACTGTACTATTTTAACAGTCATTTTAATAAAAACATGCCCAAATGCATCTGTTAAGGCAGTTTTCTTTCCTCTTTTATGGAGCAGGAAGTTTTGGAATATATGTTTTTTGGAAAAGCCAATGTGGATATTGCACTGGAAAGGCTTGCTTTGAAGTAATGGCATTTTCATGTTTTATCATACTGAAATGCTGAAATACCAATTTAAACACGAGGTTTTACTTCCATATGTTGGTTCAACCCCAATTTTTTCTTAAACATTTCTTCTAACATCAGATAATCAGAACATCAGCAACATCAGAAAATACCAGCATTGTCCCCCAAAATACAAAATGTTTGTGTGACCCCATTCTCACTGGGAAAATGTTTCAGTGGAAAGTATTAGCCATTGTCAAAGTTCATAAAAAAAATTCTTCCCACTGACTTTAACTCGTTATTACTTGCCAGGACAGGACATTTTTCTGCATTACATATTTTTTGCATCAGTACAGACACCACTGTTCCTGCTCCGGTTGTGTGGAGAGAAAATTGAAAATGGAAAAGCATCCAGAGACTGCTGCAGTTCTGGAAATCAACGGGGAAGGCTGGCCTTTTGCATGTGGGATGAACGTATCACACAGCAATTCCAGGTCAGTGCCAACTCCAGCACTGATTTTTTTTTCAGTGCAACCACTGACTGGCCATGAGCTGGACCAAAGCTGCCAAATTCATTTCCCGAACAGGCCCAAGCGACACAGGCAGGGACTGGCCCTGCCCCCACTCAACTGCAAGGACATGAGGTGTGCACGCTGCCAAATCGATTAGGCCTTCTCCCTGGAAACTTACCTGGCATTAGGCAGCTTATGACTATCAAATATTTATCATATTGTGAGAGGATAAAGCAAGGGCTAATTGACGTCTTCGATAGCACAGCCCAACACTGTAGGCTGTTTGATAATGAGTGAGAGAGTTTCCTTGGCACTTCAAGGAATGGAGCTTCTCAGCCTGATGTCTTCTCATTTATCAAAAGCCCCATTCATCTACACAAAGCTTCCAAGCTGTGAGACGATATTTGCCATGCATCCTATGGATTGGAGAGAGAGGCACACTGCGCAGGCGAGCCACCCTCACTGGCCAGGCAGTGCAAGCAGAGCCAGGACTGGGAACAAGCACCAGCAATACTGTGGCTGGCGTCTGTCACTGAAGGTACAACAGGAGGGGAAAGGACAGCATTAGGACCCAAAACGTCTTGATTGAGATGAGGTAGAAAGCCACCACAACCTCTGTGGAAAGGATGCTTCCAGCAACTCTGGCTTCTGGCTGGGAAAGAAAAGAGTATTTTCTGTGATCATCATGATATGATAGTACTATTGATCCTGGATGAGTCAGAGATCACACAGAAAGAAAAAAAATTCCATTGAAAACATCAGGTTAAATTCAGATTGTTCATATTTTAACTGAGTTGATTCATTCTGTCTTTTTATTTGTCCAGACAGGTTCTTCCAACAAGATTTTTACTGCACAAAGAGCTTGGGGCATCTAAAGGAATAAGGGTGTGGGGTCTGGAAATGCTTAGTTAAAATTTTGGCTCTTTCACTACCTTGTGCAGCTGGCTAATTCATGTTTCAGTGCCTCAGATGGTTCATCAGTGAGGCAGAGTGACAGCAGTGTCCACACAGAAGTAGTGATCAGGGGAATAAAAACATGTTCCTAAATATGCAGAATATTAAAAAATAAAAAAAGTAAATACAAAGGAGAAAAATATGCTTATATTTATGATATAGCGGCTATGTAAAGGGCTGAGATGTCTGCTAGTAAAGGAATACAGCTCCTAGTGACTTTGTGAGGTCAGGTTTAAGGTTACTTGCAAGCTGGCAGCTGTCAGGGATAGCCAGCTGGGTATGTACTTGTATGTCTTAAGATTATGGTAAATTACTTCATTTTGATGCCAATGTTTGAAGGCTTTTTAAGTGGTGGGTTGACTGTAACGCGGAACACAAAGGGATAGAGTTTGTTCTGTCCATGAGGGTATAACTCCAAATCTATGACCTACTCTTCCAAGTGACTTTACAAAGCCAAAAAGAAATTAAAAACTCAGTTGAAGAGATGCCATTCTTGGTCAGTGTTATGTGAAGGTTAGTAAGGGATTGTGAGCGCTCTCCCTCACTCCTGAAGAAAGTCCCCTGCCATCCTTCTAGACATGAATCTTCTTTAATGTCAACTACAATTTGGGAGGGCTTGTGCTGTTGGGCCAGGGTTTTGTATGGAAGCAGCATGGTTTTGTTTTCACGTTGACCTGCAATGCTGTTGTATGTGGCTTTGTTTCTTTGTGTAACATTTCCCACAATGTTAGAACTTAGCTTAAAAAAAGGGGTGTCTTTTCTTTTTTTTTTACCATGGAGATAGATATAAATATTAAACGCAGGCACAGACAAAATAATAAACATTCAAAACTGTGAACTTTGAATTATGCTTTGTTTTGGAATAGATTCCTCCAGCATGTGCAGATTCAGAGATACATGGTTTTCCCTTGGTATTGAAAACCAGGAGGGTTTCCACAAGTCGTCTGACCACACGGCATGGTGTATGTTATGCAAACCCTTGCCCACGCTATGCTGTCAGAAAAGGTCTCCCTCTCTCTCTGACACAGACTGCAGTTGTTTTAGAAAAACAAAGCCCTGTAATTCCTGGGATGATTTCTGCTGAAAAGTGACAAGCTGACTGACAGCCGAGTGCATGGTCATCGTCTTGAGCTAGCAGGTGTGTCCCACTTTGAGGAAAGGGGAGGAAAGCACATGGGGTTTTTATGTGTGCCTTTGTTCATCCTGAATTTCTGTTGTTGGGAGTCTGGCTCTCTGTCAAGCAAATCTTCACAGCCTGACACTTAGCCGCTATTTCAAAGCCTTTTCTCAGTTTGCACAGAGTAAGTCCCGACAAGTAAAACACGCTGGTACTCGCCAGAGCCCCTTCAGAGGGACCTTGTGTGGGGAATCCTTTTTCCCTGTGGGTTGATCCAGCAACAAGGCCCTTGGTGTTCAAGCATGGCCTAAGGCCCAGCCGTTCTGGGAGAAAGCACTTGCTTGTAAGACAAGGTCACTGAAGCACAAGGGTAAAATGCTGGCTTTATAGCTTTCCTGAACATGCATGTTTTTCTGAATTGGACTCGGAAGAACTACCTAAATTTCTTGGTGATTTCCAGAAATAGGAGGTATGGCGATGTATACCAGCATATAGATGCTACGTAGTACAATAGATGGTATAAGTTGACAAAGAACTGTATTATTCTTTCTTCAGACAGAGGTAAGGTCATAAGGAATTAACAAAAGGTTCTTATGTCACCTGGTAGACTATTCCACCCCTCTTACTTTTAATAAAAGGTGATCCAAGAGAAAAAAACCTGTGTTCCTATGACATGTTCGATAGGACTGAATTTGAGATAATGAGAGGTGTTATTTAAAAATATACTTTCCATTCACCTCTGTATACATTTATTTCTTTACTATAATTCCCTACGCACAGCAGAACTAAGTCAGTTCCAGCTACCACTCCACAATCTGTGTCCAAGCTAAGCCAGTCCCTGCTTTTGGTTTACACAGGAGTTGACAAGGGAGAAAAAGATGGGAATGCTGCTCAAGAGCTTTGCTGGCCAAGAGCACACTCCCAGAATTCCTAGAATTAGTCCCCAAACCTTGTTTCCCTAAGAAACCTGCTTCTCTTTCCAAAGTGTGTGAATCAGCAGCATTAAGTCAAAAAGATTTTTGACATACCCTTTGGGAGAAACCACTGCAACAGTACATGTGAGGAACCACTGTGTGATAAACAATTCTCATCATATGTCATCTTAGCTTTAACAAGGAAGCATGTTTTCATGTTAAAGCAGTAGACATGAATGCAAGACTGTCCATTGCAGTTTATGGTCTCTGCTATAAGCTTCCACTGTAAGTTTTAGGAAGTTAGCCCTATTCTTCACCTCTAAAATGTGGAAAACTTGACAGAAAAATACCCGCTCCCCAGTGAAACTAGGGAAAGGTTTGCCCATTAATTCCTCGCAGGATATGAGAGAAGACTTCCATATTTGCAGTTTCTGAGCTCCATTACAGGGGTCACCAGTTTGCCTGGAAATATCGCTGCTGTTGTTGTAGGCAGTGCGTGCAAAAGTCTTATAGAAGAGGCTGTGTAACTGCATTTTTAACCCGCAGTATTTTAGAGCAGTCAGCTTCTTTTGGGGCTTGGCAGCATCATTAGGCTGCTGGACTCTAATAACTCATAATTGCTTAACCCACGAATTGGGCAAACATCCAGTTTTGAGGTTTTCAGACTCTGTTGATGAATTTAATCACAATTGAAAAGCTTTGCCAGACGAGTATAAAGAGATTTATGCAGTGTAGCACTCGTCTGCCTGCTCAGTATGGTTGCTCTGTTTAAGCATTGCAACTGAATCAGGAGTTCAAAACCTTTGAACTTTGCTGTTCCACTTAAAACTAACCCCAGGTTGCTGCTGGCCCACAGGACCCCTCCTGGAAAGGTACATACCAGTGGAAGAGGAGAGAAAAAAGAAAAGAAAGAACAAAAGGCTTTTAACTTGCACCGTACATGATAATGATAGAGTGCCTTCAAAGAGCACTGGGGTTTTGGAAAATCACAGGAGTGCAAAGAGGTCACCCATAGATACTTGAATTATTAACACATGTTTAACCATTAAAGAAAGATGTATTGATAGAATATCAATGTGATTAATTATTTAGTTACATAAAGTATGGCACAGAAAACAAATTAAGTATTCCCCACTCTTTGGGAAGGATGAGCCTTGAATAAATGCATCATAAAAGGGTTTGTTACCACAAGGCTTGTTAATAACAGATGATCTTAGAGTATCATGGAAAATGTGTACATGTTGGTTGTATTTATTTTGGTTACAAGATCAGCCTTCATCAGTTGATCTATAGTGAGATGCAATGGAGAAAACCACAAAGAACCAACTTTGTGTTTGACAGGAAATGTGGCAGCTGTTTAGCTTGTAGTGACCTATTAAAACAAATAGGTTTTCAAAGGAAATGTGTACAGCTGTTTGAAGAAGAAAATCCACCTAGTAAGATATCTCACACATGCTGTTTTCTGTGTCTTTATTAAGCAACCTTGCCTGCATTGCTAATGCAGATTCTGTGGGAAGGAGAGAACATCCCGCTCCTAGTCTTTGTCAGCAGGAAAAAAATATTGTGCTGGTGGAACCTGTAGCTCATACTTTTTGTCAACTGTGGCAAATAAAATCTTGAAGCATTGCATATCTACTTTGCAATACACTCACGGCTGAAATTCCTTCAAATTTTAATTCCAGTATATGGTTATTGCATGGTTTCTTCAATCGTTGGTCAATTATTCAAACACTCCAAGCAGATTTTTAATATGAAGTCCCCAGAAGTATGGTATAAAACCATTGTATTTTCTCTATGTATATGATATTAGAAACGTTGAATTAGTAAGCATAATTTTTGGAAAGTGTCCTAANGGTGCTGTGTTAGGCTGAGGTACCTCACACACGCTTCTCCACCTGCAGTGTCGGGGGACTTGCCACAGGAGGTTGGCTATGTGCTAGTGTTTTCCATGCCTAGAGAGAAGCAGGATAAAGGCTGCCCATATATGTA
>VYZW01061277.1:177-10991 GCA_013401315.1 Balaeniceps rex
GGACAAGAATGTTATAGGGAAAAAAGTAGTTATAAAAAAGTAAAAACCAGAGGAGCAGAATAGCTAGTAGATAAAACTTCTGCTGAATAATTTTGAAATGGTGATGTTTGCAATACTATTATGTTTTGCAGAATCATCCTACAATTTGCATTTGGTATTTTCTCCTGGATTATCATTTCCAGAGTTATAGTCACTTCTAGAATGATTATAGAAGAACAAAGATTATTTTTAATGATGAACTCACAAAACTGATCTACTTTTTCCTGTGTTAAAAGCTTGATATTTTTCCCTGTTGGGTGGTGGAAAAGGGATTGTGAATAGCTATACTGTGCATATCATCTTGTTATTAAACTGATAATCCACATCTGCTGTATAGAAAGGAAATCAACAGCAGGATGCTGTATGTAATGGGATTTTGCAGGTTATAGTGAATGACAGACATAAAGACTCCTAGCACCTGTAGTAATTCATAGGATAACATCTGAAACCTGTTTTTTTTTCCAATTTTGCTAGTCTGGGTAATTTAGGATTCAGCTGTTCATGCAAAACTGTTGAGAAAGACCTGTCAGAACTAGTTCTGTCCTCCATATCAGTTTTGCCAGGAGAAATACATAGGGCCTGATTCCAATTTACTAATTACTTTAAATTTACGTGTTTCTACTGATGCGGTATTCTGAAATTATATTACTGCACCACAATTATATACGGTAGAATAGGTTTGCGTGATACTAACTAGTGAGGAGCAAGAAATTATTGTCGTTTACACATTATCCAAAATCTACTGAATATACTTACTTTGTCAATTCTGTATCTTTCACACACAAATCAGTGTTTCAGTCACACAGCATAATGTAATGCTGAAACATGGTTGATGACAGAAAACCTGATAATTATTTTATCACTCCCATTTTTAAACAAAGAAAAGTTAACTCCCAAGCAAATCCATGCATGACAAGAAAATTAAACCAAGGAGACATACTTTAAATAAAACAAATCTTTTCCCATGCAATTATTTATAATAAAAATTTATTATTTATTTAAACCAATATATTTTCAAGCTGTAAATCAAATGTTTATTGCCTTACGAATGAAATGTAAATGAGTATGGCTCATAAGAAAACCAATGTGATTTACCCACACCAATAGAAGCAATTGTCATGAATATCATTTATCATCTGTCAGCACAATATACTATATATAGAAACTGTTATGCAACAACAATACATTTACCCTGGCAAAGCTCTTTTTCACATGAAAACTAATCCATTACACACAGTAAACCTAGGTCACAAAAAGAAACACTTTAAGACAAAGAAGTACATAAAACATTTCTCTGCTGAAAAATTTTTATTTTGAATTGCAGCTTCCTTATACCTGATTCTGTCTTTTAACTTCCTTTGTTTTAAAGCCATTTTTGTTTTAAACTCTATAATGGAGAAAACGGGTGTTATTTTAGGTTCTTTTAAGTCATTGTCAAAATGTCATTTATTTAACAGAAGACAGAATATAACTGAAGAAATACGTATATTTCTCATATCCTTATAGGCACCGATAGAAAAAATAAAGATTTTTATGAATTAAAGTAAATACTTATTTCTTGGTTATTTTAATTATCAAAAGGTATTGAAAAAATGAGCTAAGTAAATAAACCATGTCTATGTTGCTTAGGTAGCATAATAAACGTAATACTTTTGTCACATTATTAACAATATTTTTCCCTGTGCTACAAGCATAACAGTCATTGTACTCACACCTTTAAAGTAATAAAACCTTGTAAACAGAATTTTTTCAAAGTTCAAAAGTGGTATGTAGTGTCCCATTGCATTTCTTTTTTTTTCTTGATTATTCTTGGAAGTATTCAATGAGGAAACATTATTTTCTGTATTCCTTTTACATATAACAACTTTTTTTTTTTTTTTTCTAAGAGACACTGTATTGTTTTAACACAACTTGTTTCAGCTTCCGTATCACCTTTGGTTCCATCTCCGGGATGTCCTTTACACCTGAACAAATAACTTTACTGGTTCCAAAGAATTAATGAAGCAATACTAACATTATGAGTCTAAATTAAAGAGTAATAATAATATAGTCTATGTACTCATCCCTTCAGAATGTCAGCCATATCTACTTTGAGAGTCACGCTTGTTTTTAAGTAGAATAAAAAGTACCCAAGAACTGGATTTTTGTTCTGATGACCCTTCTCAGTGCAGGATCTCCTTTCTTTTCTCTATTTTTCCTTTCCTCCAAGCATAAGTTTTAATTTCACTATGCTTCCTTTTGCTATATGCTTCCTGGTTTCTTTTTGTCTAGAATCACAAAATGCTGTCTGTGACACATGTAACTCTTAAACCTAGCAATCATATGCTACTTTGAAAAAAAAAAGGAAAGTAATAGTGGTTCATCATTAATTTATACTAGCTTGTCTGCTTGGGGTTAAAATTCAGGAATGGTGCCAAAATTCTATATCTACATCCATTTTTCTTAGTTCATGCCCCCTGAAAAGAGACCTCAGGTATAAACACTTAATGGAAAATCACACTGACTCACCCTTCTTCCATGTTGATACAGATCTGGACAAGCAATTCTCATCTTTTCTAACCAGAGAGTTTCTTCCAAACTTTGCGTATGTGGTGTGAATTAATCTTCAACGTACTCCATAGTGGTTGATCAGTCTTCCTAAATGAAGCTTTTTTATCATGCCATAATAGGTTAGTGAGAGCATTAATCATCTTTCCTTGGTGTTTTCTCACAATATATCAACATGTTCCAGTTATATCCTAGTATGCTTAGAGAATGAAAGACAAAGTCCTATGATGATTTTATTGTAGTTATTGAACCTCATTAACTACAGGATAGAAAAAATAGGTGTAGCCTTTGTACAAATGTAGAAATATGCATTCTGAATAAATATTTTCGCTACCTGAATGTTTGTGTTAACCTTTTCAACTGATTTATAAAGAAGCATGCAAAATATGCTATTTTGACTTTGTACAGCACAATATTTTCCTGCTGTTGTATGTTCCTGATATAGTAGTATTATTTACTAGTGAGAGTTGTTTTGTCTTCTACATCCATAGCTATGTTATCATGATTTCACATATCATCCTGGATCCCAAGAGATATGAGAGTTTAGAACAGTTAATGATCTGTTTCATAATTATCCGGAACTGAATACTGTGTATGTTGGCATATTGCAATAAATTTACATACCCAGAAGCTAGGACGGCCATATGTTTGCATTTTCTACTTAGAGGTATATCCGGGTGGAATTTCTTACATTTGCTCATTTATCTCAGAGTTCTGATTTTATAAGTAGATTAGATACAGTGCATTTAGCCCTGTCTCAGTGTATGCTCATTTCAGTCTTCAGTCTGGTCTCCACACCTTCATCACTTTCCCCCTCTTGAAATTGCAACACAAGGATGGCTCCCTGAGTGTGGAATGAGATGTAGCACAGCTTTAACACATGCACAGGTATAATACATGAGTTTTGGTGGAGCCTGGGCACTGAGCACATTGTGCTCCTGCTCACTGTGAATTCACAGGAATTAATTGCACATAAATCAAGCCAGAAGCAGAGATTCAAGTTGCATTGCAAACTTGATGTTTAAAAACTCAACACAGAAAACATTGGAGACCGCACTTGGTGGTTTGGCAAGAGTTTGGATTTTCTGAAACAGGAGCAGCTAGGGAAGACGAATAGGAGTGTAAATTGTCTGAGACAGAAGAGTTTGGTTGTCATCATGAAGTTTCCTCTGCCTGAGTACTTCTAATATGGTCTTTTGGGGGGACACAAACAAGGCATATCTGTTCCCAGCTCTCCTCTCTGTCTCCACAAAACCTCTGCCACAAATATCCTTCCCCAGTATTTGCATATTTTTTTTTTTTTAATCTCAGAAGTATATTAGTGCTGGTAAATATACTAGCTGCAATCACTGCATACCAAGGACAAAATTGTGTAAGTGTGCTAATTAGAAATCCAAGACATTCTGAGTGCTTCACATCTGAAGTAAGACTTTCTCCCCACAGAATTAGCACTATCATTCAGTTAAGTATGAGAGAGATTTATTTGGACCAAGGTAAATAAAACAACTTTCAACTTTTAATGCCTTCACAAATGTACTGAAAGTGGTTTTAATGTAATGCACAAATCACATACTGAGTTTAAGGAGATATAGTGAGTTCTTGATGCAAGCTACAAAGAAAGAAATAAAAGAACAAAGAAATTGTTTAAAAGTTCAATGAATATCACCTCATGTCTATACCTCTACCATAACTTATATTGTGTTACAGAAAACAAACAATGCAGATTATGAAATATGAGTTGCTGAATAGTTCATACCATGCAAAGTATTAAATTTCATTAATATAAGCACAGACCTTTTGAGAAAAAAAAGTTATACAAATTTTAAGAAATGCTTTGTTTCTGGGAGACGGTTTTTGTCTATTACTTCCTTATTCTATCATTTTAAAGGAGGAAATATTCTAATATTAACTTTATTTTTAGTCTAGTTTGACATATAATGTTTATTAAGCTTATAACTGGTCATCCTTTTGCTATCAAAATGCTAGCACAGTAAACTGACTAAAATTTACTCCTATTTTTATTCATTTTTTGTCCATACTGAAGAGAAAAGCCTATACTGAATATGATTAAAGTAAATAAAAAACAAAACAAATAAGTGGAAAAAATGTTTAATCTATGATCCTAGAGAACAGCCTCCATATAGTTTGAATTTAACCAGTTTCTTGGTTCATTATTACAGTACTTCACAATCACTGTATGCTTTATTTTATATGTGCTATCACTTTATTTCTCCTAGTCATTTTGTATTGGTAAGATTAAAGTCATGCGGTCAGCTCTACAAAGATATGTGGAGTTAAAGGATATATGAATACCTGGAATGTAAGTATATCTGGTTTGTGAGCGTATTTAATGAGTACTTTACTCAACAGTAAACAGAAACAAGAGACAGGAAAAGTAATAGGTAAATACACAAACCCTAACAATCAGAAGATAACAGGGACTACAACAAAGATGAGAACTCCCAGGCCACCGATGCATGGGCCACTGACAGAGTCACTCAAGCGTCACCTTGAAGAAGCCTAACCATAGCTTTGTAATTGATAGGAAGGGGGAAACAAGTACTCTTTTTATGGGATATATGAGGGGCCTGGTGGGATTATCAAAAACTTGGTAGGGGATGTTTTAACAGGATTGTGGAAATGTGCAAAACTACTGTGGGGTGCTTAGGGGAAGGGCCAAAGGTGGGAAAATGGAGGGAGAAATTTGGATCAGGGAGGAACAAGGATCGGAAAATGGAGAAGCGTGGGGAATAAAACTTCACATTTAAGCAGGATGCTCATCAGTAGGTTTGTGTGGCCAAGCCCTGTGCCTTATCACCACAGTGATACTAAATGTATAAGTTTTATAAAACTTATTCTATAGAACTTATTATATTATTATATAATTTATTATATTCCTGTTTTCTATGTGATTTAGCTCTCTATTCTGTTTGCGGGTATATGTGTGATTCACTAGTGAACTTCAAGGTGGACTAGCTGGTATGTAGGAGACCAGACCTGAGCTTGGATCTTGAGATTGTATAAAAGGGACACAGGGTCTGGGCATGGATTCTAGGTGGATTTAGGTAGAAAACTTTCAATATGGAAGTTTTTAGATAGCATTATTCATAGGATTACTTTATATGTCCAAGGAACTTGTGGTTTTTTTCAGATTGTGGAAATTTCAAGAGAAATCTGATGATACACCTGCTATAATAAAAGGATATAATTATGTATCACCACTCAGAATATAAGTAACTCCAGAATCCTATAAAAATATTTTACATATGTTTTTTTCTTTGAGTATATTCAGAAATAGAATCAGGATTGGTAAGCACTCTGTGGTGGGTTATCCCTGGCTAACAGCCAAATCCCCACCAAGCTCGCTCCTTTGCTACCCCAGTGGGGTGAGGGGAGGGAAACAGGAAGGCAAGAAATGAGAAAGCTTATGGATCAAGATAAAGATGGGGAGATCATTTACCAACTACTGTCACCTTCCAGAATTTTTTGAACCCCACATTGGACATCAAAAAGGACTCTGTGTGTGTGTGTTTGGGGAGGGTAACCTTTGCTAACAGGCAAAATCCCACCAAACCACTCACTCACTCCCCTTCTCAGTGGAATGGGTGGGGAAAACAGGAAGAACAGCAATGAGGAAACTCATGCTCGAGATAAAAGACAGGGAGATCATTTACCAATTACCATTGTGGTTTATGGCTAATTAAAATATTTGGGTAATGGGAAACAAAAAGACAAACATTAAATCAACACCTTTCCTCTCCCCTTTCCCACGCTGAACTTCGATCCTTCACTCCTGACTTCTCTACCCCCTACTGAGTGGCTCAGAAGGGTTAGGCAGAGGAGGTTAGGATCAGTACATATGAATTCTCTCTGCTGCTCCATTCTCCTCACTCTTTTCCTCTGGTCCACCACAGGCCCTCCGTGGGCTGCAGGGAGAATACTCGCTCAGGTTCCTGGAGCACCTACTCCCCCTCCTTCTTCTCTGACCGTGGTGCTCCCTCTGCTGTTTCTCACTCTTTCTGTTCCATCTGCTTCTGCCTGTCCAGCATTTTCTGCCCTTTCTTAAAAGTGTTTTCACTAAGGTGCCACCAGCTTGGCTGAGGGGCTCAGCTATGTCCTGTGGTGGGTCCATTGGAACTGACTGGAACCAGCTGGAACCGGCTGCGTCTGGCATGGGGCAGCCCTAGCCTCTTCTCCCAGAGGCTGCCCCTGCAGTCCCCACTGCCAACACCTTGCCACATGTAGCCAATAGACCTTCTAACTTTAGATTAGGTAAATATGAATATCATTCCTGAAATTGAATCAGATGCCTCATGAATAGGAATAACTGAACGTGTAACATCTTTTAAGGAAAGCTGTAAATTTCTAACCGAGAAATATCTTAAAACTGTGTCTAACATACCTTACATAGCACTGCATGAAGTATAGAGGCACTTGAACTACAAAATAATATTTAAAACGCTTATTGTAGTTTCAAACTTAGAAGTTAATTCTTGAGTAAAATAGTCATATTTCAAGATATAAATTATTTGTAAAGTAGTATGTGATTTTAGCCATAGAGACGAAAGTGGGTTTACATGCTCATACTTTGAAGTTTCCAGTTAAAAAGGGATAGAGCTACACTTTTATTTTTCAGAAGTGAGAGCCTGATTGCTGTTATCTTCTCCCTAGTAGCTTGGGACAGAATCAAAACAAGGAGATGCTCAGCATATCCCACTACAAGTTCCCCTTTCCCCCCAAAAGAATTCACATTACCATGTACCTCATGTCCAAAATAAAATACTGAGTTGTCATATAATAGATGAAAGTATTTTGATGGCACAGACAAAGGGTTTTGTGACTGGTTAAGTAGGCAGTAGCTCTTTTTGAGCTAACCAAAAAAGAAGGGACAAAGAAAGCACCTATTTCCCAAAGGTAAGCGCCTACCTGTAGCTCCAGATAGGTCCATGAGATTATAGCTCCAAGTGCAAAGCATTCTTCGGGATTTAGTTGCCTAACTATTCCACAGAAAATGAAATGTTAGTTCAGTTCATTTCCTTAAAAAAAAGAGGAAAAAAAAAAAAAAAGACTGCACCAGAGGATTTGCACTAAGAATTATCGTGCTTGTGTAAGAATAGGGAAATCTGGTTCCTGTGTCTCACCAGCCTACAGCTCACCCCATCTGGGACAGTGCCGTGGCTGCCCACACACGTGGACGTGTCCTCTGGGATTCTCTTTAAACTTTTTTTGCCACTGCACTGCCAAGAGTGGATACTCTGTGAGGATACAAGCATGCTTAATTTATCTCTGGAATTCTAAAGGAATTGAACTTACTGGTTTCTATTGCAGGACAATACCCTTGTCACAACAGGCCATGGGTATGCAAGGTGAATATTTCCAGTACTATACTTGTGCAAATTTTTAGAGACATTTGGGAATTTTTGTACTTTTAATACGCAAGAAATTATTTACTTTTCTTATCTATTTCTAGTGAAACCATCAAACATAGGTTGTTAGATTTTCTTTCTAGAGACAACTTTGGATTTTCTTCTGTAATGTTAATAGGACATTATCTGTAAAGGGGCATAAAAACAAGCATTATGCGTAGTTGCCAAATAATAGCAAAAAAGAAAAGTTCCTAAACCATTATTTTATGAAGCTACTTTTAAAAATTACTGTCTTTCTTTGGTGATAGAGAGCAATAATATAGAGCCATTCATTCAGTGCAAATTATCTTTAACATCATATTCCTTAAAAATGACAAAGTTAAGGATACCTTTGAAGGAAGTCAATATGATAAAAAAGGAAGATTTGCACAACTGGCTGAGGAATGTGTTATATGAAGCAGAATGGCCTGTGAAATACAGAGGAAGAACCTGGAATTTCCTTTTTTTTCATTAATTAATAATTAATTAATATTTTAAACTGTGAAGAAGAAAAGCACATCTTCTGTGTTTTATTTGCATGTTTGCACCCACTCAAATGATGCCATTATGAAAATAAGCATTCATATCTCTAATATTAAAGCAGTAAGTGACTGAAGGCTAGAACCTTCTCATTCTGTTTACCTATAAAGTGTGGTTCCCACTTATGACACTTCATAAATAAATGATCGTTTTTATGTTAAATATTGATATTTTCAGTTACTTGTTCAAAACCGTGAGTAGTACATGTGGCAGGAGGTTTTCACTGTCCTTAAGGGACTGCACTGCTGGGATGCATTACCCTTGACATTCACCTGTCTAATTATTTGCTGGAAATGTCCACAAGCAGTCCAAATATTTTGGTTTGCGTTGTTAATCAATAGACTTTTAAAATATTTCAACTTAAAATTTACAAATTTTAATTTCTTAACTGACATGTTTGATACAGTATCTCACCCCAGATTGCAATGATGTGATATAGTATGCAAAGTAATAAGGTAAGAGATAGTTGACACAATATTTCTTTCCATCCCAAACAATGGTATGATCTTGGGTGATATCTAAGTTTATTACTGCAAATTTGATGAAATGTCTTTGAAGTTCCTTATGACAGTGAATTTGAACACAAAATGTCAAGTATATATACTTCTAAATTTTGCAGAAAATATGTAAAATCTGAGGTCTAAATATAATCTTTCAAAGGTGAGTAAACAAAAATAATCACAATTAGTGTAACATATTTCTGTAATATCCTTTTCAGTCTAAGCACTTCACAGCTGTGTACATTTAACACTAGTGAAACTTACGTGTAAGTGTAAAACAGTTAATAAAAGAATAGGCAATGAGAAGATTCATAGAATGCCTACTAATCCAATGAAAGGTAATTTGAGATCTTTACAAGTAAGGCAAATTTTAATATCTGTCATAGGAATGACATTTATTTCCTTTTTCTGATATTACTAGGAAAATAATTATAATTATGTTAAATATAGCATGCATAATAAAACACAGGAGAAGTTTAATTTCCATTATAAGAAAGGAAAAACCCATGGCAAATCCTAAAAAAAATTCTGTTTAATTTTTTGTTTGGTTTTAGTGACTGTCTTTAGACTGGAGGGGCATCTGCCTTACTTTTTAAAATACTACTGCAAATCTTCAGTTACTGAGTCCATTTGTTTGTTGCTCTGTATTTGTCAGGTCTTATGTATTTTTCTGTAGGTATGTATTTTTCTGTAGGTTTGTATTTTAGGCTTGAGAGCATTTAGGAATGGTGTGTACTCTCTCCAGATACGTACTGGCTTAGGCCAAGACTCCACCTTTATACAAAGCCACATCCAATGCAGAAGTTTCCAGACGCATTGAATTTACTGCACATGTATGTTATCCTATGTGTTGTGAGACCAACATAAGAGTTGCTGTATAAAATTCTCCAAGCAAAGAAATTGTGTTGCAGTCCTACTGAAGTCAGTGACTTCAGTGATTGACTTCAGTGGGTGATTACTCGGGACCCTTTTAAACTGTAAGACAAATGCAATGTATATATATTTTAAAAATTGTGTTAAACTGTCAACAATATTTTATCTAAATTCATTTCACTTTATGCAAAAAACACATTTAAAAGTGAGTCATAAATACAGATCTGCCACGTATTGATTTTAACTGAAGTTGAAAAAACTTGAAGGAGTATCCTTCTGCCAGTACTATAGTAGAGTATATGTCACAGGCAAATATTTACCTACGAATAGAAGTTCTCAGGAGAAAAGTTGGTAAGGGACAGTTTTCAGTCTTTAACCCCATTTCAACACAGGTTTTCCTTTCCCTTCCCCTTTAGTTCTCCATGACAAAAGGGTCTCCTTTCATCTTGCAGTTTTCTTTAGATATAACATATTTGCAATGTTCAGATGGCACAAAAAAGTAATACCTAGCTGAAAAATTGAGTAGCTAAATTGGAAATAACAAGCTGATCTCTAGAATAGGACAAAAATCTGAACGTATAAACTTTAGAAATTGGCCATTGTTCAAAGATGGATCCACCACAGGTTAAGTACTGTAATAATTTTCTCTTTATAGTATTAATTTGTGTATTGCCATCTCTTTATGATTATATAAATTGTCAATTCTTTCATTTCAGCCATATCATGATATTTTATTTTTATACTTATTTTTCCATGAGTAATGAGCTTAATCAGCCAAATAGTATGTCTGCAGACCAATTGTGTATTTTTAAGGTTCAAGCTATTACTTGTTCTAGTATATAATCATTATTTATTTATTTATTAAATTGTATTTAATTATTATGTAGCTAATATATAGTTATAACAAATG